>JAWQFJ010002290.1:0-85000 GCA_034096865.1 Theodoxus fluviatilis
AGTGTGTCTCATGGCCTTTTCTCTCCAGTGTGTCTCGTGTCCTTTTCTCTCCAGTGTGTCTCGTGTCCTTTTCTCTCCAGTGTGTCTCGTGGCCTTTTCTCTCCAGTGTGTCTCGTGGCCTTTTCTCTACACAGTGTGTCTCATGTCCTTTTCTCTCCAGTGTGTCTCATGGCCTTTTCTCTCCAGTGTGTCTCGTGTCCTTTTCTCTCCAGTGTGTCTCGTGGCCCTTGTTTTACACAGAGTGTCTCATGTCCTTTTCTCTACACAGTGTGTCTCATGTCCTTTTCTCTACACAGAGTGTCTCATGGCCTTTTCTCTAAACAGTGTGTCTCGTGTCCTTTTCTCTCCAGTGTGTCTCGTGGCCTTTTCTCTCCAGTGTGTCTCATGGCCTTTTCTCTACACAGTGTGTCTCGTGGCCTTTTCTCTACACAGTGTGTCTCATGTCCTTTTCTCTCCAGTGTGTCTCATGTCCTTTTCTCTCCAGTGTGTCTCATGTTCTTTTCTCTCCAGTGTGTCTCATGACCTTTTCTCTCCAGTGTGTCTCATGTCCTTTTCTCTCCAGTGTGTCTCGTGGCCCTTGTTTTACACAGAGTGTCTCATGTCCTTTTCTCTACACAGTGTGTCTCATGTCCTTTTCTCTACACAGTGTGTCTCATGTCCTTTTCTCTCCAGTGTGTCTCGTGGCCTTTTCTCTACACAGAGTGTCTCATGTCCTTTTCTCTACACAGAGTGTCTCATGGCCTTTTCTCTACACAGAGTGTCTCATGGCCTTTTCTCTACACAGTGTGTCTCGTGGCCTTTTCTCTACACAGTGTGTCTCATGTCCTTTTCTCTCCAGTGTGTCTCATGGCCTTTTCTCTCCAGTGTGTCTCATGTCCTTTTCTCTCCAGTGTGTCTCGTGGCCTTTTCTCTACACAGTGTGTCTCGTGGCCTTTTCTCTACACAGTGTGTCTCGTGGCCTTTTCTCTACACAGTGTGTCTCATGTCCTTTTCTCTCCAGTGTGTCTCGTGGCCCTTGTTTTACACAGAGTGTCTCATGTCCTTTTCTCTACACAGTGTGTCTCATGTCCTTTTCTCTACACAGTGTGTCTCATGTCCTTTTCTCTACACAGTGTGTCTCATGTCCTTTTCTCTACACAGTGTGTCTCATGTCCTTTTCTCTACACAGTGTGTCTCGTGGCCCTTGTTTTACACAGAGTGTCTCATGTCCTTTTCTCTACACAGTGTGTCTCATGTCCTTTTCTCTACACAGTGTGTCTCGTGGCCCTTTCTCTACACAGTGTGTCTCGTGGCCTTTTCTCTCTACAGTGTGTCTCATGGCCTTTTCTCTACACAGTGTGTCTCGTGGCCTTTTCTCTACACAGTGTGTCTCGTGGCCTTTTCTCTCCAGTGTGTCTCATGGCCTTTTCTCTCTACAGTGTGTCTCGTGGCCTTTTCTCTACACAGTGTGTCTCGTGGCCTTTTCTCTACACAGTGTGTCTCGTGGCCTTTTCTCTACACAGTGTGTCTCGTGGCCTTTTCTCTACACAGTGTGTCTCGTGGCCTTTTCTCTACACAGTGTGTCTCGTGGCCTTTTCTCTACACAGTGTGTCTCGTGGCCTTTTCTCTCCAGTGTGTCTCATGGCCTTTTCTCTCCAGTGTGTTTCATGGCCTTTTCTCTCCAGTGTGTCTCGTGTCCTTTTCTCTCTACAGTGTGTCTCGTGGCCTTTTCTCTCTACAGTGTGTCTCGTGGCCTTTTCTCTCTACAGTGTGTCTCGTGGCCTTTTCTCTACACAGTGTGTCTCGTGGCCTTTTCTCTCTACAGTGTGTCTCGTGGCCTTTTCTCTACAAAGTGTGTCTCGTGGCCTTTTCTCTCCAGTGTGTCTCGTGGCCTTTTCTCTCCAGTGTGTCTCGTGGCCTTTTCTCTCCAGTGTGTCTCGTGGCCTTTTCTCTACACAGTGTGTCTCGTGGCCCTTCTTTTACACAGAGTGTCTCATGTCCTTTTCTCTACACAGTGTGTCTCATGTCCTTTTCTCTACACAGTGTGTCTCATGTCCTTTTCTCTACACAGTGTGTCTCATGTCCTTTTCTCTACACAGTGTGTCTCATGTCCTTTTCTCTACACAGTGTGTCTCGTGTCCCTTGTTTTACACAGAGTGTCTCATGTCCTTTTCTCTACACAGTGTGTCTCATGTCCTTTTCTCTACACAGTGTGTCTCATGTCCTTTTCTCTACACAGTGTGTCTCATGTCCTTTTCTCTACACAGTGTGTCTCATGTCCTTTTCTCTACACAGTGTGTCTCGTGGCCCTTGTTTTACACAGAGTGTCTCATGTCCTTTTTCTCTACACAGTGTGTCTCATGTCCTTTTCTCTACACAGTGTGTCTCGTGGCCTTTTCTCTACACAGTGTGTCTCGTGGCCTTTTCTCTCTACAGTGTGTCTCATGGCCTTTTCTCTACACAGTGTGTCTCGTGGCCTTTTCTCTACACAGTGTGTCTCGTGGCCTTTTCTCTCCAGTGTGTCTCATGGCCTTTTCTCTCCAGTGTGTCTCGTGTCCTTTTCTCTACACAGTGTGTCTCGTGGCCTTTTCTCTACACAGTGTGTCTCGTGGCCTTTTCTCTACACAGTGTGTCTCGTGGCCTTTTCTCTCTACAGTGTGTCTCATGGCCTTTTCTCTACACAGTGTGTCTCGTGGCCTTTTCTCTACACAGTGTGTCTCGTGGCCTTTTCTCTCCAGTGTGTCTCGTGGCCTTTTCTCTACACAGTGTGTCTCATGGCCTTTTCTCTACACAGTGTGTCTCGTGGCCTTTTCTCTACACAGTGTGTCTCGTGGCCTTTTCTCTCCAGTGTGTCTCATGGCCTCTTCTCTCCAGTGTGTCTCGTGGCCTTTTCTCTACACAGTGTGTCTCGTGGCCTTTTCTCTCCAGTGTGTCTCGTGGCCTTTTCTCTCCAGTGTGTCTCGTGGCCTTTTCTCTCCAGTGTGTCTCGTGTCCTTTTCTCTCCAGTGTGTCTCATGGCCTTTTCTCTCCAGTGTGTCTCGTGTCCTTTTCTCTCCAGTGTGTCTCGTGGCCTTTTCTCTCCAGTGTGTCTTGTGGCCTTTTCTCTACACAGTGTGTCTCGTGGCCTTTTCTCTACACAGTGTGTCTCGTGGCCTTTTCTCTACACAGTGTGTCTCGTGGCCTTTTCTCTCCAGTGTGTCTCGTGTCCTTTTCTCTCCAGTGTGTCTCGTGGCCTTTTCTCTCCAGTGTGTCTCGTGGCCTTTTCTCTACACAGTGTGTCTCGTGGCCTTTTCTCTACACAGTGTGTCTCGTGGCCTTTTCTCTACACAGTGTGTCTCGTGTCCTTTTCTCTACACAGTGTGTCTCGTGGCCTTTTCTCTACACAGTGTGTCTCGTGGCCTTTTCTCTCCAGTGTGTCTCGTGTCCTTTTCTCTCCAGTGTGTCTCGTGTCCTTTTCTCTCCAGTGTGTCTCGTGGCCTTTTCTCTACACAGTGTGTCTCGTGGCCTTTTCTCTACACAGTGTGTCTCATGTCCTTTTCTCTACACAGTGTGTCTCATGTCCTTTTCTCTACACAGTGTGTCTCGTGGCCTTTTCTCTACACAGTGTGTCTCGTGGCCTTTTCTCTACACAGTGTGTCTCGTGGCCTTTTCTCTCCAGTGTGTCTCGTGGCCTTTTCTCTCCAGTGTGTCTCGTGGCCTTTTCTCTCCAGTGTGTCTCGTGGCCTTTTCTCTCCAGAGTGTCTCGTGGCCTTTTCTCTCTACAGTGTGTCTCGTGGCCTTTTGTCTACACAGTGTGTCTCGTGGCCTTTTCTCTCTACAGTGTGTCTCGTGGCCTTTTCTCTACACAGTGTGTCTCGTTGCCTTTTCTCTACACTGTGTGTCTCGTGGCCTTTTCTCTCCAGTGTGTCTCGTGTCCTTTTCTCTCCAGTGTGTCTCGTGGCCTTTTCTCTCCAGTGTGTCTCGTGGCCTTTTCTCTACACAGTGTGTCTCGTGTCCTTTTCTCTCCACGGTGTGTCTCGTGGCCTTTTCTCTCCAGTGTGTCTCGTGGCCTTTTCTCTACACAGTGTGTCTCGTGGCCTTTTCTCTACACAGTGTGTCTCGTGTCCTTTTCTCTCCAGTGTGTCTCATGTCCTTTTCTCTCCAGTGTGTCTCGTGGCCTTTTCTCTCCAGTGTGTCTCGTGGCCTTTTCTCTCCAGTGTGTCTCGTGGCCTTTTCTCTACACAGTGTGTCTCGTGTCCTTTTCTCTACACAGTGTGTCTCGTGGCCTTTTCTCTACACAGTGTGTCTCATGTGCTTTTTTCTACACAGTGTGTCTCGTGTCCCTTGTTTTACACAGAGTGTCTCGTGTCCTTTTCTCTACACAGTGTGTCTCATGTCCTTTTCTCTACACAGTGTGTCTCGTGGCCTTTTCTCTCTACAGTGTGTCTCATGGCCTTTTCTCTACACAGTGTGTCTCGTGGCCTTTTCTCTACACAGTGTGTCTCGTGGCCTTTTCTCTCTACAGTGTGTCTCATGGCCTTTTCTCTACACAGTGTGTCTCGTGGCCTTTTCTCTACACAGTGTGTCTCGTGGCCTTTTACTCTCTACAGTGTGTCTCATGGCCTTTTCTCTACACAGTGTGTCTAATGGCCTTTTCTCTACACAGTGTGTCTCGTGGCCTTTTCTCTACACAGTGTGTCTCGTGGCCTTTTCTCTACACAGTGTGTCTCGTGGCCTTTTCTCTACACAGTGTGTCTCGTGGCCTTTTCTCTACACAGTGTGTCTCGTGGCCTTTTCTCTCTACAGTGTGTCTCGTGGCCTTTTCTCTCTACAGTGTGTCTCGTGGCCTTTTCTCTCTACAGTGTGTCTCGTGGCCTTTTCTCTACACAGTGTGTCTCGTGGCCTTTTCTCTACACAGTGTGTCTCGTGGCCTTTTCTCTCTACAGTGTGTCTCGTGGCCTTTTCTCTCTACAGTGTGTCTCGTGGCCTTTTCTCTCTACAGTAAGTCTCGTGGCCTTTTCTCTCTACAGTGTGTCTCATGTCCTTTTCTCTACACAGTGTGTCTCATGTCCTTTTCTCTACACAGTGTGTCTCGTGGCCCTTTCTCTACACAGTGTGTCTCGTGTCCCTTGTTTTACACAGAGTGTCTCATGTCCTTTTCTCTACACAGTGTGTCTCATGTCCTTTTCTCTACACAGTGTGTCTCGTGGCCTTTTCTCTACACAGTGTGTCTCGTGGCCTTTTCTCTCTCCAGTGTGTCTCGTGGCCTTTTCTCTCCAGTGTGTCTCGTGTCCTTTTCTCTCCAGTGTGTCTCGTGGCCTTTTCTCTCCAGTGTGTCTCGTGGCCTTTTCTCTCCAGTGTGTCTCGTGGCCTTTTCTCTCCAGTGTGTCTCGTGGCCTTTTCTCTCCAGTGTGTCTCGTGTCCTTTTCTCTACACAGTGTGTCTCATGTCCTTTTCTCTACAGTGTGTCTCGTGGCCTTTTCTCTCTACAGTGTGTCTCATGGCCGTTTTTCTACACAGTGTGTCTCGTGGCCTTTTCTCTACACAGTGTGTCTCATGGCCTTTTCTCTACACAGTGTGTCTCATGGCCTTTTCTCTACACAGTGTGTCTCGTGGCCTTTTCTCTACACAGTGTGTCTCGTGGCCTTTTCTCTACACAGTGTGTCTCATGTCCTTTTCTCTACACAGTGTGTCTCGTGGCCTTTTCTCTACACAGTGTGTCTCGTGGCCTTTTCTCTACACAGTGTGTCTCATGTCCTTTTCTCTACACAGTGTGTCTCGTGGCCTTTTCTCTACACAGTGTGTCTCATGTCCTTTTCTCTCCAGTGTGTCTCGTGTCCTTTTCTCTACACAGTGTGTCTCGTGTCCTTTTCTCTACACAGTGTGTCTCATGGCCTTTTCTCTCTACAGTGTGTCTCATGGCCTTTTCTCTACACAGTGTGTCTCGTGGCCTTTTCTCTACACAGTGTGTCTCGTGGCCTTTTCTCTGTACAGTGTGTCTCATGGCCTTTTCTCTACACAGTGTGTCTCGTGGCCTTTTCTCTACACAGTGTGTCTCGTGGCCTTTTCTCTACACAGTGTGTCTCATGTCCTTTTCTCTACACAGTGTGTCTCATGGCCTTTTCTCTACACAGTGTGTCTCGTGGCCTTTTCTCTACACAGTGTGTCTCGTGGCCTTTTCTCTACACAGTGTGTCTCGTGGCCTTTTCTCTACACAGTGTGTCTCGTGGCCTTTTCTCTACACAGTGTGTCTCGTGGCCTTTTCTCTACACAGTGTGTCTCGTGGCCTTTTCTCTACACAGTGTGTCTCGTGGCCTTTTCTCTACACAGTGTGTCTCGTGGCCTTTTCTCTACACAGTGTGTCTCGTGGCCTTTTCTCTACACAGTGTGTCTCGTGGCCTTTTCTCTCTACAGTGTGTCTCGTGGCCTTTTCTCTCCAGTGTGTCTCGTGGCCTTTTCTCTCCAGTGTGTCTCGTGTCCTTTTCTCTACACAGTGTGTCTCGTGGCCTTTTCTCTCCAGTGTGTCTCGTGGCCTTTTCTCTCCAGTGTGTCTCGTGTCCTTTTCTCTACACAGTGTGTCTCGTGTCCTTTTCTCTCCAGTGTGTCTCATGTCCTTTTCTCTCCAGTGTGTCTCGTGGCCTTTTCTCTACAGTGTGTCTCGTGGCCTTTTCTGTCCAGTGTGTCTCGTGGCCTTTTCTCTCCAGTGTGTCTCGTGTCCTTTTCTCTCCAGTGTGTCTCGTGGCCTTTTCTCTACACAGTGTGTCTCGTGGCCTTTTCTCTACACAGTGTGTCTCGTTGCCTTTTCTCTACACAGTGTGTCTCGTGGCCTTTTCTCTACACAGTGTGTCTCGTGGCCTTTTCTCTACACAGTGTGTCTCGTGGCCTTTTCTCTACACAGTGTGTCTCGTGGCCTTTTCTCTACACAGTGTGTCTCGTGGCCTTTTCTCTACACAGTGTGTCTCGTGGCCTTTTCTCTCTACAGTGTGTCTCGTGGCCTTTTCTCTCTACAGTGTGTCTCGTGGCCTTTTCTCTCCACAGTGAGTAGCATGGCCTTTTTATAACAGTGTGTCTCATGACCTTTTCTTTCCACAGTGAGTAGCATGGCCTTTTTATAACAGTGTGTCTCATGACCTTTTCTCTCCACGGTGTGGCTCATGACCTTTCTCTATACATTGTGGCTCATGACCTATTTTCTATACAGTGAGTATCATGGCCTATTCTCTATACAGTGAGTATCGTGGCCTTCTCTCTATACAGTGTGTCTCGTGGCCTTTTCTCTCCACAGTGGGTCGCATGGCGCTTTCTCCATACAGAGTGTTTCGTGGCCTTTTCTCTCCTTAGTGTCCCATGGCCCTTTCTCTACACAGAGTGTTTCGTGGCCTTTTCTCTCCACAGTGTATCTCATGACCCTTCTTCTACACAGTGTGTCTCATGGCCTTTTCTCTCCTCAGTGTCCCATGGCCCTTCTTCTACACAGTGTGTCTCGTGGCCTTTTCTCTCTTCATTGTCTTATGGGCTTTGCACTAAACAGTTTATCTCATGGGCTTTCCTCTACACGTGTGCCTCATTGCCTTTTCTCGCCAGTGGTTCTCGTTGCCTTTTCTCTATACAGTGTGTCTCATTGCCTTTTGTCTATACAGTGAGTCTCATGGCCTTTCTTCTATACAGTGTGTCTTATGATCTTTGCGCAAAACAATGTGTCTCATGGCTTTGGCTTACAACAATGTGTCTCATGGCCTTTCCTCAACATTTTGTGTCTTGTGGCCTTTCTTCTACACCATGGGTCTCATGGCCGTTGCTCTAAACAGCGTGTCTCATGACCTTTTCTCTCTACAGTGTGTCTCATGGCCTTTGCTTTCTACAGTGGGTCTCATGGCCTTTGCTCAAAATAATGTGTCTCATGGCCTTTTCTCAACACAGTGTGTCTTGTGGCCTTTATTCTACACCGTGGGTCTCATGGCTTTTGCTCTAAACATAGTGTCTCATGGCCTTTTCTCTCTACCTTTTCTCTCTACAGTGGGTCTCATGGCCTTTGCTCTAAACAGTGTGTCTCATGGCCCTTTCTCTCCTCAGTGTGTCTCTTGGCCTTTGCTCAAAGCAATGTGTCTCCTGGTTTTTCCTCTATATAGTGTGTCTCGTGATCTTTCTTCTACACATTGTGTCTCATGGCCTTTGATCTAAACAGTGAGTCTCATGGCTTTTACTCTACGAACTGCATTATGGCTTTTTGTCTACATAGTGGAATGATCCTGATAACTTTAGGGGCATTTCTTTGACAAGCCATCACAGTAAAGTGTCCATGCACGGATTGAATGAACGATCACAGATGTGGGCAGATGACAATGGGATACTCGGTGAAGAACAGGCGGGTTTTCGGAAATGCTTCTCAACTATGGATTATATATTTTGTTACAAGTCGGCCTCTGAGTCTAGGGGTATGTTAATTTATCACTGGTTGGATGAGGCCTGACTTGCACACATAACGATCACTGCTTTCATTCGCGCTGTCTCTTTCTCTCAAAACCAGAAGAAAAGGTCATGAGAAATCAATTAATAATGATTTAATCAAATAATGACAAACTATAGTATATATTCCTGCAAACATCAAGCATGCACTAGAAGAGTAGTTAGTACTAGGCCAGCCCTAATTAATGAATGGTAAAGCTTATCTTCAGTTCCACTTTGGGTGACTTATCTCGTGAGTCTAATGGAGGCGCTCTCCGAATGTTTGTTGATGACACAACGTTCCTATAACACGAGTTTACTAACTTTGAATTCCAGAATTTTCCAGGGGAAGGTAAGTTCACAGTTACCGCTGAAGGAGTATAGCGGCGACGCAGCGTTGGTGGGAACTTATCTCTAATCGCAGCAGAAGGGTGTGACGACAGCAGCGTTGAGGGGTAACGGCGACAGCAGCCTTGGTGGGAACTTGCCTCTAGTCGCAGCAGAAGGGTGTGACGACAGCAGCGTGGAGGGGTAACGGCGACAGCCGCGTTGGTGGACGGCGTTGATGGGGACTGGTCTCTGTTTGTAGCAAAAGGGTTTACGACAACAGCGTTGATGGTCAGGCACCTCTGAGACGAGTTGGAGGGAATACTCTGTCTCAGCAGGGACTTTGGGGCAAGCCTTGTGCTCTGCTTGCGTGGTCAGTCCGAAGTGAAGGGGACGACGGTCTTCGTTGTTTTTCATGAACTTCAATGCTGAGGGGAGGAGCCACTCATGTCGTGACACGCCGTGGTGACCAATTGACTCCACCCCCAGATTTGGGAGGCAGCTGCGATCTCAAACTAAATTGTCGCTGATTTTCCCATAAATAACTCTTCCCTGGGGACTAATGTGCTAGCGTCTCCACAGGACGGTGGCAGGACGCTTCGTTAATGTCTGACACACCATGCTGTCTGCACCTGCACATGAGATCTCTAGATAACAATAGCTGCCTTCTCTGTTCCTTCCCTTCCAGTGACCCTAACTTCAAAGTGGCTTTGTTCACAGATGGGCCTGGATAACAATCGCTGCCTTCTCTATTCATTCCCTTGATCCGTTTGGCTGAACTCACAGATGGGGGACCATCACAATTTGTTATGCATACTATTGTACAACGCTACTTGCAGAAGCACAAAAAGTTTATGCTGTGTTTGTTGATTTTAAGAAAGCGTTCGACACCTTATGGTGTATTCTTGAACAAAATGGGATTGTTGGGAAAATGGGGAGGATGTTAAAGTCTATCTACAAAACAGTGAACTGTTGTGTTAAATGGGACGGAATGACGTAAGATTTTTTTGAATCTCAAGTTGGCTTGAAGCAGGAATACAAAATGAATCCGTTGCTTTTTTCTTACCTTATGACGTCACTGGCTACTGTGACAAGAAAAAACGGATAGCACGGAGTCTAAGCAGTGACAAATAGTCACGATATATTACTACTCTTTTTCGCTAACGACATTGTTCTGCTATCAGACACTGTAATGGGTTTACAAAATCAAAAGATAATCTTAGTAAAGCATAACACTGGATTGAGAATGACTTACAGAAAAACCAAGGTCATGTCGTTTAGACTGGGTGGACATTTAGCAAAGTATGAATAACTTTTTCTCGATAATAGGAACTCAAAGTTGTATCAGAGTACAGGTATCTTGGTATTGTATTATCGACAGAGTTGAGCACGAATTCAATTCTGTCTGATCTTTGTAGAGGTAAGGCTGCAGTAGCCAGAATTGATGAGATTTTGCGAAAACTTGTACACATAACTCCAGTTATCTTCTTTAGAATCTTAAATTAACAAATTCAACAAATACTACTGTACGGCTTCGAAGTGTTGGGATTAGATGGTTGCCAAATGATTGAAGTTGTACACCTACTTGTACTGAAGCAGTATCTCAGTGTCAGTGTAAGGACACCTAATGCTATGGTCTATGGTGATACAGGGATATACCCTTTGCATGTCATTGCTGTGATGAAATCGATTAAATATTGTTTTAAAATATTGAAAATGAACAACAGCAGATTTCCAAACAGGATGTATAGATTAATGTGAGAAGCCTTTACAGCAATAACTGGGCTTCCAAAAGTCGTACTGTCCTCATGGAAAATGGGTTTGAAAATGCTTAGGTAGCCCAGAAAGTAGTAAACAAACATGACTTTTTGCAAACGCTCAAAGTGCAATTAATACAAAAGATTATTACTGGTTGGGCGTCTGATCTGAATAGGAGTAATCGTTTTATATTGTACAGAGAGTATATAACGATCTTTGGAAATGGTGTATTTTTATGACCTGAATAGAAACGTTTTCAGAGATGTATGGCTACGCTTTCGCTTAGGCATTAGCGAATTAACAGTGCATAAACAGAGGAATTGCAATGAGAATTATGAAATCCTGTGTCCAGCTTGTCGTGAAATAAAGGAAGACGACCAACATTTTCTACTGTAGTGTCTAGCATATAAATACATTAGAATTAAGTATTAATTAAATAGTATAAACAACGATGTAAAACCACTTGTGCAGTTGTGCTCTGCAAAAGAGACAGTTATGTTATTCGAGCTGTCAGTGTCTGTCTACATTATGCTGTTAAAAGAAAAGCAGAAGCTACTAATTCTGCAGTGAATGATTCTTTCTTTGTATGATGTTGTTATTGAAGTGAAGCTTCCGTCTGATACATGAGTGATACACTCGCACATTAGTTATATTAGAAGATAAATGTTGGCTATGTAATGTAATGCTACTAGTTGTAATGGGCCAATGGTCTACACAATTAACCGTTTTGCTGCTGGTGGTGGTCTACACATTGTGTCTCATGGCCTTTGCTCTCCACAGTGTGTCTCATGGCATTTCTCTACACAGTGCGTCTTGTGTCCTTTGCTCTATACAGTGTCTCATGACCGTTTCTATGTACAGTGTGTCTCAAAGCCTTTTCTCTTCACAGTGTCACATGACCTTTTCTCTATACATTGTGTCTAATGGGCTTTTCTCTACACAATGTGTCTCATGGCCGTTTCTGTCCACAGTGTGTCTCATGGTCTTTTCTCTTTCCTGTGAGGCTCATTGGCTTTACTATATAGTGTGCCTCATGGCCTTTTCTCTATACAGTGTGTCTCATGGCCTTTTTTCTAACAGTCAGTCTAATGGCCTTTTCTGTATGCAGTATTTTGCATGTTCTTTCCTCTCCACGGTGTGTCTCATGGCCTTTTCTCTATACAGCACGTCTCGTGGCCTTTTCTCTATACATTGTGTCTAATGGGCTTTTCTCTACACAATGTGTCTCATGGCCGTTTCTGTCCACAGTGTGTCTCATGGTCTTTTCTCTTTCCTGTGAGGCTCATTGGCTTTACTCTATAGTGTGCCTCATGGCCTTTTCTCTATACAGTGTGTCTCATGCCCTTTTTTTCTAACAGTCAGTCTAATGGCCTTTTCTGTATGCAGTATTTCGCATGTTCTTTCCTCTCCACGGTGTGTCTAATGAGCTTTTCTCTACACAATGTGCCTCATGGCCGTTTCTCTCCACAATGTGTCTCAATGTCTTTTCTCTATACAGTGAGTCTCATGGCCTTCTCTCTATACAGCGAGTCTCATGGCTTTTTCTCTCCACTGTGTGTCTCATGGCCGTTTCTCTTCACAGTGTCTCATGGCCTTTACTCTATGCAGTGAGTCTAATGTCCTTTTATCTATGCAGTATTTTTCATGCTATTTTCTCCCCACAGTGTGTCTCATGGTCTTTTATCTATACAGCGAGTGTCATGGCCTTTTCGGTATATATTGTGTCTAAGAGGCTTTTCTCTACACAAGGTGTCTCATTGCCGTTTCTCTCCACAGTGTTCTATGGCCTTTTCTCTATACAGTGAGTCTCGGCCTTTTCTCCATACATTGTGTCTCATGGTCTTTTTTCTTCACTGAGACTCATGGCCTTTGCTCTATACAGTGTCTACTCTCTCCACCGTGTCCCATGGCCTATTATCTACTCAGTGTGTCTCAAGGCCTTTGCTCTCCACAATGTGGTCTTGGCCTTTGCTCCAAACAGTGTCTATTCTCTCCACAGTGTCCCATAGCCTATTCTCTACTCAGTGTGTCTCAAGGCCTTTGCTCTCCACAATGTGGTCATGGCCTTTGCTCCATACAGTATTTCTAGAGGCTTCTGTTTTCCAGAGTGTGCGCAATGGCTCATCCTTTTCAGAGTGTGTGTCTCATGGCCTTTTCTCTCCCCAGTGTGTCTTGAGCTCTTTTCTCCACAGTGTGTCTCGTCGCATTTGCTCTACGCAGCGTATCTAAAGGCCTTTGTTCTATAAAGTGTTTCTCAAGGTTTTATATCTAAACAGTGTGTATCATTGCATTTGCTCCACACAATGTATCCAGAAGCCTTTGTTCTATAAAATGTGTCTCAATGTCTTTTCTCTGTACATTGTGTTTTTTTGCCTTTTCTTTCCACAGTGTTTCAATGTCTTTTCTTTACACAGTGTCTCCTGGCCTTTTCTCAATACAGTGTGTATCATCGCCTTTCTCTATACATTCTGTCTCATGGCCTTTTCTCTTTATGGTGTGTCAGGTGGCCTTTTCTATACAGTGTGCCTCGTGGCTTTTTCTCTACACAGCTTGTCTCATGGCCGGTTCTCTATATAGTGTGTCTCGTGGCTTTTTCTATACAGTGTGAATCGTGGAATTTTTTCTACACAGTGTGTCTCTTGGCCTTTTCTCCACACAGTGTGTCTCGTGGCCTTTTCTCTACACAGTGTGTCTCGTGGTCAATTATCTACATAGTGTATCTCGTGGCCTTTTCTCCACACAGTGTGTCTCGTGGCCAATTATCTACACAGTGTGTCTCGTGGCCTTTTCTCCACACAATGTGTCTCGTGGCCTTTTCTCCACACGGTGTGTCTCATGGCCAATTATCTACACAGTGTGTCTCATGGCCAATTATCTACATAGTGTATCTCGTGGCCTTTTCTCTACAGAGGGTGCCTCGTGGTCTTTTATCTACACATTGTGTCTCGTGGCCTTTCATCTACACAGTGTTTTCCATGGAAATTTCACAGTATTCGTCATAGCCTTTTCTCTTCACAGAGTTTATCATTGCCCTTTGCTCTTCACAGTGTTTTTAGGAACTTTGCTCTACACAGTGTGTCTCATGGCCTATGCTCTCCACAGTGTGTCTCGTTGACGTTTCTCTCTAAAAAAAGTATTTTATCTACACCGCGTGTTTCATGTCAGTTTCAAACGGCCATATTAGTATACGTAACGTTGACATTGCAATCTCCATCCTACCTCCAAGAAATGTTCAGTCATTCAAAAAGTAGTTAAGACTCTATCTCAAGAACAATATTGAGAGGGAATGGGGAGGCGGGGTGATGGTGTGAGAGAAAAAGTGATGTAATGAGAAAGAGAGAGAGAGAGAGAGAGAGAGAGAGAGAGAGAGAGAGAGAGAGAGAGACAGAGACAGAGAGACAGAGAAACAGAGAGACAGAGAAAGACAGACAGACAGACAGACAGACAGAGAGAGACAGGCAGAGAGAGAGAGAGAGAGAGAGAGAGAGAGAGAGAGAGAGAGAGAGAGAGAGACAGACAGACAGACAGACAAAAGAGAGAGAAACGGAGGGAGACAGAGAGAGAAAAAAAGAGAAAGACAGAGAGAGAGAGAGAGAGAGCTAGAGAGAGATAAGAGAGAGAGAGAGAGAGAGAGAGAGAGAGACAGAGAGAGAGACAGACAGACAGACAGAGGGAGAAGAGAGAGAGAGAGACGGAGAGAGACAGAGAGAGAAAAAAAGATAAAGACAGACAGAGAGCTAGAGAGAGAGAAGAGAGAGAGAGAGAGAGAGAGAGAGAGAGAGAGAGAGACAGAGAGACAGAGAGACAGAGAGAGAGAGAGAGAATTCTTCTTGTCACAATGTTTTATTTTGAGGGCCACTGGAAGATGGACTTTTATTGTACAAGTATATACTCTCGTTAAATAAAATAATTGAATTGAATTCAAAATGATCTTTCTTCTACAGAGTGTGTCTCATGGCCTAAGATCTCCACAGTGTGCCTCATAGTCTTTGCGTTCCAGACTTTGCCTCACGGCCTTTTTCCTTTCACCGTGTGTCTTATGGCCTTTTATTTATACATTGTGTCTCATGGGGTTTCCTGTATAAAATGTGTCTCACGGCTTTTTGTCTACACAGTGTATCATGGCTTTTTTCTAAACGTGTGTCTCCCGATTTCTTTCCTCTAGCACTGTGTTTCGTGGCTCTTTGTCTACACAGTTTCACATGGCTCCTTGTCTACACACTACGTTTTATGGCTTTCTGTCTACACACTGTGTCCCGCGGCACGTCTACATGCAGTGTCTCATGGCATTTTGTCTGCATAATGTGTCATTTGGCTCTTTGTTTTATGGCTTTTTGTCTACGCAATGTGTCCCGCGGCACGTCTACATGCAGTGTCTCATGGCATTTTGTCTGCACAATGCGTCACATGGCTCCTTGTCTACACACTTTGTTTTATGGCTCTTTGTCTGCACAATGTGTCACTTGGCTCTTTGTCTACACACTGGGTCTGATGGCTTTTTGTGTACACACATTCTCATGACTTTTTGTCTGCACATTGTGTCTCATGGCTTTTTGTCTGCACAATGTGTCACTTGGCTCTTTGTCTGCACACTGTGTCTCGTGGCGTTTTGTCTGCACACTGCGTCTCATGGATTTTTGTCTGCACACTGTGTCTGATGGCTTTTTGTGTACACACATTCTCATGGCTTTTTTTCAACACACTGTGTCTAATGGCTTTTGTCTGCACAATGTGTCACTTGGCTCTTTGTCTACACACTGTGTCTGATGGCTTTTTGTCTGCACACTGTGTCTGATGGCATTTTGTCTGCACATTGTGTCTGATGGCTTTGTGTCTGTACACTGTGTCTGATGGCTTTGTGTCTGTACACTGTGTCTCATGGCTTTTTGTCTGCACACTGTGTCTGATGGCTTTTTGTCTGCACATTGTGTCTGATGGCTTTTTGTCTGCACACTGTGTCTCATGGCTTTTTGTCTGCACACTGTGTCTGATGGCTTTTTGTCTGCACAATGTGTTTCATGGCTTTTTGTCTGCACAATGTGTTTCATGGCCTTTTGTCTGCACACTGTGTCACTTGGCTCTTTGTCTACACACTGTGTCTGATGGCTTTTTGTGTATACACATTCTCATGGCTTTTTGTCTGTACATTGTGTCTCATGGCTTTTTGTCTGCACAATGTGTCAATTGGCTTTTTGTCTGCACAATGTGTCAATTGGCTCTTTGTCTGCACAATGTGTCTGATGGCATTTTGTCTGCACACTGTGTTTCATGGCTTTTTGTCTGCACACTGTGTCTGATGGCTTTTTGTCTGCACACTGTTTCTGATGGCCTTTTGTCTGCACACTGTGTCTCATGGCTTTTTGTCTGAACAATGTGTTTCATGGCTTTTTGTCTGCACACTGTGTCTCGTGGTTTTTTGTCTGCACATTGTGTCTGATGGCATTTTGTCTGCACAATGTGTCACTTGGCTCTTTGTCTACACACTGTGTCTGAATACTTTTTGTGTATACACATTCTCATGGCTTTTTGTCTGTACATTGTGTCTCATGGCTTTTTGTTTGCACAATGTGTCACTTGGCTCTTTGTCAGCACACTGTGTCTCGTGGCTTTTTGTCTGCACACTGTGTCTCATGGCTTTTTCTCTGCACACTGTGTCTCATGGCTTTTTGTCTGCACACTGTGTCTGGTGGCTCTTTGTCTACACACTGTGTCTGGTGGCTCTTTGTCTACACACTGTGTCTCATGGCTTTTTCTCTGCACACTGTGTCTCATGGCTTTTTGTCTGCACACTGTGTCTCATGGCTTTTTGTCTGTACATTGTGTCTCATGGCTTTTTGTCTGCACACTGTCTCATGGCTTTGTGTCTGCACACTGTGTCTCATGGCTTTTTGTCTGCACACTGTGTCTGATGGCTTTTTGTCTGCACAATGTGTCACTTGGCTCTTTGTCTACAAACTGTGTCTGATGGCTTTTTGCGTACACACATTCTCATGGCTTTTTGTCTGCACACCGTGTCTCATGGCTTTTTGTCTGCACATTGTGTCTCATGGCTTTTTGTCTACACACTGTGTCTGATGGCTTTTTGTCTGCACAATGTGTCTGATGGCTTTTTGTTTGCACAATGTGTCTGATGGCATTTTGTCTGCACACTGTGCCTGATAGCTTTTTGTCTGCACATTGTGTCTGATGGCTTTTTGTCTGCACACTGTGTCTGATGGTTTTGTGTCCGCACACTGTGTCTGATGGCATTTTGACTGCACAGTGTCTGATGGCTTTTTATATGCACACTGTGTCTGATGGCTTTTTGTCTGCACACTGTGTCTGATGGCTTTTTGTCTGCACAATGTGTCACTTGGCTCTTTGTCTACACACTGTGTCTGAATACTTTTTGTGTATACACATTCTCATGGCTTTTTGTCTGTACATTGTGTCTCATGGCTTTTTGTTTGCACAATGTGTCACTTGGCTCTTTGTCAGCACACTGTGTCTCGTGGCTTTTTGTCTGCACACTGTGTCTCATGGCTTTTTCTCTGCACACTGTGTCTCATGGCTTTTTGTCTGCACACTGTGTCTGGTGGCTCTTTGTCTACACACTGTGTCTGGTGGCTCTTTGTCTACACACTGTGTCTCATGGCTTTTTCTCTGCACACTGTGTCTCATGGCTTTTTGTCTGCACACTGTGTCTCATGGCTTTTTGTCTGTACATTGTGTCTCATGGCTTTTTGTCTGCACACTGTCTCATGGCTTTGTGTCTGCACATTGTGTCTCATGGCTTTTTGTCTACACACTGTGTCTGATGGCTTTTTGTCTGCACAATGTGTCTGATGGCTTTTTGTTTGCACAATGTGTCTGATGGCATTTTGTCTGCACACTGTGCCTGATAGCTTTTTGTCTGCACATTGTGTCTGATGGCTTTTTGTCTGCACACTGTGTCTGATGGTTTTGTGTCCGCACACTGTGTCTGATGGCATTTTGACTGCACAGTGTCTGATGGCTTTTTATATGCACACTGTGTCTGATGGCTTTTTGTCTGCACACTGTGTCTGATGGCTTTTTGTCTGCACACTGTGTCTCATGGCTTTTTGTCTGCACACTGTGTTTCATGGCTTTTTGTCTGCACACTGTGTTTCATGGCCTTTTGTTTGCACACTTTGTCTGATGGCTTTTTGCCTACACACTATGTCTCCTGGCATTTTGCCTACACACTGTGTCTCATGGCATTTTGCCTACACACTGTGTCTCATGGCATTTTGCCTACACACTGTGTCTCATGGCATTTTGCCTACACACTGTGTCTCATGGTATTTTGTCTACACACTATGTCTCCTGGCATTTTGCCTACACACTATGTCTCCTGGAATTTTGCCTACACACTATGTCTCCTGGCATTTTGCCTACACACTATGTCTCCTGGCATTTTGCCTACACACTATGTCTCCTGGCATTTTGCCTACACACTATGTCTCCTGGCATTTTGCCTACACACTATGTCTCCTGGCATTTTGCCTACACACTATGTCTCCTGGCATTTTGTCTACACACTATGTCTCATGACTCTTTGTCTGTATACTGTGCCTCGTGGTGTTTTGTCTATACACTGTCTTACGGCTTTTTGACTTTACACTGCGTTTCATTTTTTTGGTATATAGAGTGACTGTCTCGTTCATTTTTGTCCACATACTGTGACTATGGACTTTTGACCTACACCGGGTGTCTCACTGCTTTTTCGCGACACACTTTGTCTCACTGTCTCTTCTCTACTTATTATGCCTTACGGAGTTTCATCTACAAACTGCTTGTCATGGATTTATCTCTACACACCGTATCTCACGATGTTTTTTCATACACTGTATCTCCCGTCTTTTCCCCTATACACTGTTTCCCACGGGGTTTTTTTTCATACACTGTGTCTCATGGCCTTTTGACCACACGCTGCGTTTCGTGACTTTTGGTCTCAGCGGTGTGTATCAGAGCTTTTCATCTACAAACTGTGTCTCATTCCTTTTTGTCTACACAGTCTCTACCGAATTTTTTTCTACACAATTTGTCTCACGGCCTCTTCTCTACACACTGTCTCACGGCGTTGTGTCACTGCCTTCTCTCTATATATGTCAGGTGGCTTTTTATCTACACATTGTGTCTCGTGGTTTTTCGTCTACACACTGTGTCTCATGGTTTTTTGTCTACACACTGTGTCTCATGGTTTTTCTCTACACACTGTATCTCGCGGCTTTTTGTATACAAACTGTCTCATGGTCTTTTGTGTACACACTGTGCATCATCGGTTTTTTCCTCTTCCTACTTCTTTCTTTTGTTCGTCCTTCCTAGTCGAAGATGACCATGGCTTCAAAGGTCAGATGCAAGACCCGTGGCTGTGGGTCCTGAAGTAACTGACGAAGCCAATCCGGGCCCTGCAGGCTTGCCCACATATGGGACACAAGTGAGTGCGTGCCGTCGTGTCAGTGGATGCTGCGCGGGCCTTGCGCACGACTCGCTTTCGTTGCGCCTCGGTGATGCGCCTGGCTTCAGCCGCACGGGCTCCTGTGGTGATCTTGCTTCGCCAAGCTGGATGGTCCTCAGTGAGCGTCTTTCACGCGTTGATGTCGATGCCCAGGTCTTTGAGGGATGCTTTAAGGCAGCCTTTGTAGCGTTTTTTTCTGCTCTCCCGACTGAGCGCTTGCCCCGACATAGTCTCGTATAGCAGCTGCTTAGGCAGTCGACTGTCTGGCATTCTGATCACATGCCCAGATCTGGCCTGGACTTTTTGCAGGAGGGTGTAGACACTGCAAAGGCCAGATCGCTCCAGGACTTCTGTGTTGGGGACTTTGTCCTTCCACCCGATATGGAGGAATCTGCGAAGACAGCTCAGATGGAAGTGGTTGAGCTGTTTGGCATGTCTGCTGTTGACAGTCCAAGTCTCGCTGGCGTAAAGGAGGGTGGTAAGGATTACTGCACAGTAGCTCTTCAGCTTGGTGGTAAGACTGAGACCTCTTCGCTCCCATACCCTCCCACGGAGTCTATCGACGGCGGCGCTGGCTTTGGCGATCCTGTTGTAGACCTCGGTGTCTATGTTGACTGCACGAGATAGTGTGCTGCCCAGGTAGGTGAAGTTGTCGACTGCCTGGAGGTTCTGTCCCTTTTCTGGGATGCGCGGCTCCTGGTATGGCTTTCCTGGGTCAGACTGTCTTTCTGTCTTTTTGGTGCTGATGGTAAGACCAAAGTCCATTTCGCGCTGCATCTTATGTTCTGTGCTACAGGTGAGTGTGCATTCTTCAGCAAACAAGAAGTCTCCGATGACAGTCTCTTTCACCTTTGTAATAGCCTGCAGGCATCTGACGTTAAACAACCTGCCGTCAGTCCTGTACTTGATGTGAATTCCTTCTTCGCAGTTACGGAAAGCATATGTCAGCATGGCTGAGAATACCATGATGAACAGAGTTGGAGCAAGACCGCAGCCTTGCTTGACTCCGTTTGTCACTGGGAAGGCCTCCAACTCAACTCCGTCATCCAAAAACTGTGTCTCTCAGCTTTTTGTCTACTGGATGTATCTTATGGCGTTGTGTCTCTACACTATGTCTCGTAGCTTTTTGTCTACACACTATGTCTCGTTGTTTTTAGTCTACACACTATGTCTCGTGTCTTTTTGTCTACACACTATGTCTCGTGGCTTTTTTTCTACACACTGTGACTGATGGCTTTTTTTCTACACGTTATGTCTCGAGATTATTTTGTCTACACACTATGTCTGGTGGGGTTTTTTCTACACACAATGTCTCATGGCTTTTTGTCTACACACTATGTCACGTGGCTTTTTGTCTACGCACTATGTCTCATGGCTTTTTGTCTACACACTATGTCTCGTTGTTTTTTGACTACACACTATGTCTCGTGGCTTTTTATCTACACACTATGTCACGTGGCTTTTTGTCTACACACTGTCTCGTGGCTTTTTGTCTACACACTATGTCTCCTGGCTTTTTGTGTACACACTATGTCTCGTGGCTTTTCGTCTACACACTATGTCTCGTTACTTTTTGTCTACACACTATGTCTATTGGGTTTTTGTTTACACACGATGTCTCGTAGCTTTTTGTTTACACACTATGTCTATTGGGTTTTTGTTTACACACTATGTCTCGTAGCTTCTTGTCTACACACTATGTCTATTGGCTTTTGTGTACACACTATGTCTCGTAGCTTTTTGTCTACACACTATGTCTATTGGGTTTTTGTTTACACACTATGTCTCGTAGCTTTTTGTCTACACACTATGTCTCTTGGCTTTTTGTGTACACACTATGTCTATTGGGTTTTTGTTTACACACTATGTCTCGTAGCTTTTTGTTTACACACTATGTCTATTGGGTTTTTGTTTACACACTATGTCTCGTAGCTTTTTGTCTACACACTATGTCTCCTGGCTTTTTGTCTACACACTATGTCTCGTGGCTTTTTGTCTACACACTATGTCTCATGGCTTTTGTCTACACACTATGTCTCATGGCTTTTTGTCTACACACTATGTCTCCTGGCTTTTTGTCTACACACTATGTCTCGTGGCTTTTTGTCTACACACTATGTCTCATGGCTTTTGTCTACACACTATGTCTCATGGCTTTTTGTTTACACACTGTGTCTGATGGCTTTGTGTCTACACACTATGTCTATTGGGTTTTTGTCTACACACTATGTCTCATGGCTTTTGTCTACACACTATGTCTCATGGCTTTTTGTCTACACACTGTGTCTGATGGCTTTGTGTCTACACACTATGTCTCGTAGTTTTTTGTCTACACACTGTGTCTGATGGCTTTATGTCTACACACTGTATCTGATGGCTTTATGTCTACACACTATGTCTCGTAGTTTTTTGTCTACACACTGTGTCTGATGGCTTTATGTCTACACACTATGTCTCGTGGCTTTATGTCTACACACTATGTCTCGTGGCTTTATGTCTACACACTATGTCTCGTAGTTTTTTGTCTACACACTGTGTCTGATGGCTTTATGTCTAAACACTATGTCTCGTAGTTTTTTGTCTACACACTGTGTCTGATGGCTTTATGTCTACACACTATGTCTCGTGGCTTTATGTCTACACACTATGTCTCGTGGCTTTATGTCTACACACTATGTCTCCTTGCTTTATGTCTACAAACTATGTCTCCTGGCTTTATGTCTACACAGTATGTCTTGTGGTTTTTTGTCTACACAGTATGTCTCGTAGTTTTTTGTCTACACACTATATCTCCTGGCTTTCTGTCTACACCGTATGTCGCCTGGCTTTTTGTCTACACACTATGTCTTGTGGTTTTTTGTCTACACAGTATGTCTCCTGGCTTTTTGTCTACACACTATGTCTTGTGGTTTTTTGTCTACACAGTATGTCTCATGGCTTTTTGCCTACACACTATGTCTTGTGGCTTTTTGTCTACACAGTATGTCTCCTGGCTTTTTGTCTACACACTATGTCTTGTGGTTTTTTGTCTACACACTATGTCTCCTGGCTTTTTTTCTACACACTATGTCTCGTGGCGTTTTGTCTACACGATGTATCTTATGGCATTGTGTCTCTACACTGTGTTTTGTTGCTTTGTGTCTACACACTATGTCTCCTGGCTTTTTGTCTTCACACTATGTCTCCTGGCTTTTTGTCTACACACTGTGACTCATGGGTTTTTGTCTACACACTGTGTATCTTGGCCTTTTGTCTACACACTATGCCTCGTGGCTTTTTGTCTACACACTGTGTGTGATGGCTTTTTGTCTACACACTATGTCTCGTGGCTTTTTGTCTACACACTATGTTTCCTGGCTTTTGGTCTACACACTATATCTTGTGGTTTTTTGTCTACACACTGTGTGTGATGGCTTTATGTCTACAAACTATGTCTCCGGGCGTTTTGTCTACACACTATGTCTCGTGGCTTTTTTCTACACACTATGTCTCATGGCTTTATATCTACACACTATGTCTCCTGGCTTTTTGTCTACACACTATGTCTTGGTGCTTTTTGTCTACACACTATGTCTCGTTATGTTTTGTCTACACACTATGTCTCATGGTTTTTTGTCTACACACTATGTCTCCTGGCTTAATGTCTACACACTATGTCTCCTGGCTTTTTGCCTACACAGTATGTCTCCTGGCTTTTTGTCAACACACTATGTCTCATGGTTTTTTGTCTACACACTATGTCTCCTGGCATTTTGCCTACACACTATGTCTCCTGGCATTTTGCCTACACACTATGTCTCCTGGCATTTTGCCTACACACTATGTCTCCTGGCATTTTGCCTACACACTATGTCTCCTGGCATTTTGCCTACACACTATGTCTCCTGGCATTTTGTCTACACACTATGTCTCATGACTCTTTGTCTGTATACTGTGCCTCGTGGTGTTTTGTCTATACACTGTCTTACGGCTTTTTGACTTTACACTGCGTTTCATTTTTTTGGTATATAGAGTGACTGTCTCGTTCATTTTTGTCCACATACTGTGACTATGGACTTTTGACCTACACCGGGTGTCTCACTGCTTTTTCGCGACACACTTTGTCTCACTGTCTCTTCTCTACTTATTATGCCTTACGGAGTTTCATCTACAAACTGCTTGTCATGGATTTATCTCTACACACCGTATCTCACGATGTTTTTTCTTACACTGTATCTCCCGTCTTTTCCCCTATACACTGTTTCCCACGGGGTTTTTTTTCATACACTGTGTCTCATGGCCTTTTGACCACACGCTGCGTTTCGTGACTTTTGGTCTCAGCGGTGTGTATCAGAGCTTTTCATCTACAAACTGTGTCTCATTCCTTTTTGTCTACACAGTCTCTACCGAATTTTTTTCTACACAATTTGTCTCACGGCCTCTTCTCTACACACTGTCTCACGGCGTTGTGTCACTGCCTTCTCTCTATATATGTCAGGTGGCTTTTTATCTACACATTGTGTCTCGTGGTTTTTCGTCTACACACTGTGTCTCATGGTTTTTTGTCTACACACTGTGTCTCATGGTTTTTCTCTACACACTGTATCTCATGGCTTTTGTCTACACACTATGTCTCATGGCTTTTTGTCTACACACTGTGTCTGATGGCTTTGTGTCTACACACTATGTCTCGTAGTTTTTTGTCTACACACTGTGTCTGATGGCTTTATGTCTACACACTGTGTCTGATGGCTTTATGTCTACACACTATGTCTCGTAGTTTTTTGTCTACACACTGTGTCTGATGGCTTTATGTCTACACACTATGTCTCGTGGCTTTATGTCTACACACTATGTCTCGTGGCTTTATGTCTACACACTATGTCTCGTAGTTTTTTGTCTACACACTGTGTCTGATGGCTTTATGTCTAAACACTATGTCTCGTAGTTTTTTGTCTACACACTGTGTCTGATGGCTTTATGTCTACACACTATGTCTCGTGGCTTTATGTCTACACACTATGTCTCGTGGCTTTATGTCTACACACTATGTCTCCTGGCTTTATGTCTACACACTATGTCTCCTGGCTTTATGTCTACACAGTATGTCTTGTGGTTTTTTGTCTACACAGTATGTCTCGTAGTTTTTTGTCTACACACTATATCTCCTGGCTTTTTGTCTACACCGTATGTCGCCTGGCTTTTTGTCTACACACTATGTCTTGTGGTTTTTTGTCTACACAGTATGTCTCCTGGCTTTTTGTCTACACACTATGTCTTGTGGTTTTTTGTCTACACAGTATGTCTCATGGCTTTTTGCCTACACACTATGTCTTGTGGCTTTTTGTCTACACAGTATGTCTCCTGGCTTTTTGTCTACACACTATGTCTTGTGGTTTTTTGTCTACACACTATGTCTCCTGGCTTTTTTTCTACACACTATGTCTCGTGGCGTTTTGTCTACACGATGTATCTTATGGCATTGTGTCTCTACACTGTGTTTTGTTGCTTTGTGTCTACACACTATGTCTCCTGGCTTTTTGTCTTCACACTATGTCTCCTGGCTTTTTGTCTACACACTGTGACTCATGGGTTTTTGTCTACACACTGTGTATCTTGGCCTTTTGTCTACACACTATGCCTCGTGGCTTTTTGTCTACACACTGTGTGTGATGGCTTTTTGTCTACACACTATGTCTCGTGGCTTTTTGTCTACACACTATGTTTCCTGGCTTTTGGTCTACACACTATATCTTGTGGTTTTTTGTCTACACACTGTGTGTGATGGCTTTATGTCTACAAACTATGTCTCCGGGCGTTTTGTCTACACACTATGTCTCGTGGCTTTTTTCTACACACTATGTCTCATGGCTTTATATCTACACACTATGTCTCCTGGCTTTTTGTCTACACACTATGTCTTGGTGCTTTTTGTCTACACACTATGTCTCGTTATGTTTTGTCTACACACTATGTCTCATGGTTTTTTGTCTACACACTATGTCTCCTGGCTTAATGTCTACACACTATGTCTCCTGGCTTTTTGCCTACACAGTATGTCTCCTGGCTTTTTGTCAACACACTATGTCTCATGGTTTTTTGTCTACACACTATGTCTCCTGGCGTTATGTCTACACACTATGTCTTGTTGTTTTTGTCTACACATTATATCTCCTGGCTTTTTTTCTACAGACAATGTCTCGTGATGGTTTGTCTACACACTATGTCTCCTGGCTTTTTGTCTACACACTATGTGTCGTGGTTTTTTGTCTACACACTATGTCTCGCGGCTTTTTGTCTACACACTATGTCTCCTGGCTTTTGTCTACACACTATGTCTCGTGACGTTTTGTCTACACGATGTATCTTATGGCGTTGTGTCTCTACACTGTGTCTTGTTGCTTTGTGTCTACACACTATGTCTCCTGGTTTTTTGTCTACACTCTGTGTCTCGTGGCTTTTTTCTACACACTATGTCTCGTGGCTTTATGTCTACACACTATGTCTCCTGGCTTTTTGTCTGCACACTATGTCTCCTGGCTTTTTGTCTACACACTGTGTCTGATGGGTTTTCGTCTTGTTACGGGGATCCATAAACGAAAACACGGTCCCAGGGTTCAGTACATGTCTTTATGACAATTCCCAAACACATGCCCGTAACAGGGGTAGAAAAGAAAAATAAAAGTAAAAAGAATGTTACTTGGTTATCTGATTCCACCACAACCTCCTTGATAACCTCAATCTCATAAAAATGTACACCTAAGTCTTCCACGATTTCACTCCCAAAGAGAAAACAATTATAAAACACCGCAGCACAAGTAAAATACTTGTCAACCTTCTAGTATAAACATAGAACAAGATCGGTCAGCCTTCTGATAATAATATAAACATAAAAGTACGCATGTCAGCCCTTGACAGTACAAGCTATCGACCCGAATAAAAAGGTTTTCACCGACCTTTCACCTCTGCCCGTACTCTGCCTCTCACTCTCTCTCTCTCTCTGCTCTTCGTCGTCCTCTCTCTTCTCTCGTCTTCCTCTTCGTCTCTCAGCAGGCTCGGTTCTCTCTCTTCTCCGTACTCGGCCTGACGGCAGACTGACCTCTCTTCTCTCCTTTCCGTGGGCAGCCTCAGGCAGACTTAACCAACACTGCCCTCTCCTCTCTTCTCTCGGTGGCAGACTGGCGACCTAGGCAATATCAGGCCCACTGCCGGCTGACTGATTTCTCTCGCTAACATAGCGTTCATCTCAAAAGTAACTCACAAACTTAGCACTATCCAAACCTCAGAACAAACATCGCTCACCACCCACGGGACAGAGCTCAATTTCTACTCATTGCAAAACCTTCATTGCAAAAACGCACACAGTCCTCGGATTACCAAGCAACAATAACCAAGCCTATCTCAAGTAAGATACCTGGGAAAAACTTTCCCCATTACAGTCTGCACACTGTGTCTCCTGGCTTTTTGTCTACACACTATGTCTCGTGGTTCTTTGTCTACACACTATGTCTCCGGGCTTTTTGTCTACACACTATGTCTCGTGGCTTTTTGTCTACACACTGTGTCTCCTGGCTTTTTGTCTACATACTATGTCTTGTGGTTTTTTGTCTACACACTATGTCTTGTGGTTTTTTGTCTACACACTATGTCTCGTTGTTTTTGGTCTACACACTATGTCTCGTGGCTTTTTGTCTACACACTATGTCTCATGGCTTTTTGTCTACACATTATGTCTTGTGGTTTTTTTGTCTACACACTATGTCTCCTGGCTTTTTGTCTACACACTATATGTCTCCTGGCTTTTTGTCTACACATTATGTCTCGCGGCTTTTTGTCTACACACTCTGTCTTGTGGCTTTTTGTCTACACACTATGTCTCCTGGCTTTTTGTCTACACACGATGTGTCGTGGTTTTTTTGTCTACACACTATGTCTCGCGGCTTTTTGTCTACACACTATGTCTCATTGTTTTTGGTCTACACACTATGTCTCGAGGTTTTTTGCATACACACTGTGTCTCCTGGCTTTTTGTCTACACACTATGTCTTGTTCCTTTTTTCTATAAACCATGTCTCCTAGCTTTTTTTCTACACACTATGTCTCGTGGCTTTTTGTCTACACACTATATGTCTCCTGGCTTTTTGTCTACACACTATGTCTCGCGGCTTTTTGTCTACACACTATGTCTCGTTGATTTTGGTCTACACACTATGTCTCGTGGCTTTTTGTCTACACACTATGTCTTGTGGCTTTTTGTCTACACACTCTGTCTTGTGGCTTTTTTCTATACACTATGTCTCCGTGCTTTTTGTCTACGCACTATGTCTCGTGGCTCTTTTTCTACACACTATGTCTCATGGCTTTATGTCTACACACTATGTTTCCTAGCTTTTTTTCTACACAGTATGTCTTGTGGTTTATTTGTCTACACACCTGTCTTTTTGTCTACACACTATGTCTCCTGGCTTTTTGTCAACATGATGTATCTTATGGGGTTGTGCCTCTACACTGTGTCTTGTGGCTTTGTGTCTACACACTATGTCTCGTGGCTTTTTGTCTACACACTATGTCTCGTGGCTTTTGTCTACACACTGTGTCTGATGGCTTTTTGTCTACACACTGTGTATCATGGCTTTTTGTCTACACACTATGTATGATGGCCTTTTGTCTGCACACTTCGTCTCGTGGCTTTTTGTCTGCACACTGTTTCTCATGTCTTTTTGTCTGCACATTGTGTCTCATAGCTTTGTGTGTGCACACTGTGTCTCATGGCTTTTTGTCTGCTCACTGTGTCTCATGGCTTTGTGTCTGCACACTGTCTCATGGCTTTTTGTCTGCACACTGTCTCATGGCTGTTTGTCTGCACACGGTGTCTGATGGCTTTTTGTCTGTACACTGTCTCATGGCTTTTTGTCTGTACACTGTGTCTGATGGCTTTTTGTCTGTACACTGTGTCTGATGGCTTTTTGTCTGCACACTGTGTCTGATGGCCTTTTGTCTGCACACTGTGTCTGATGGCTTTTTGTCTGCACAATGTGTCTCATGGCTGTTTGTCTGCACACTGTGTCTGATGGCTTTTTGTCTGTACACTGTGTCTGATGGCTTTTTGTCTGCACACTGTGTCTGATGGCTTTTTGTCTGCACACTGTGTCTGATGGCTTTTTGTCTGCACACTGTGTCTGATGGCTTTTTGTCTGCACACGGTGTCTGATGGCTTTTTGTCTGCACACTGTGTCTGATGGCTTTTTGTCTGCACACTGTGTCTGATGGCTTTGTGTCTGTACACTGTGTCTGATGGCTTTGTGTCTGTACACTGTGTCTGATGGCTTTGTGTCTGTACACTGTGTCTGATGGCTTTGTGTCTGTACACTGTGTCTGATGGCTTTTTGTCTGCACACTGTGTCTGATGGCTTTTTGTCTGTACACTGTGTCTGATGGCTTTTTGTCTGCACACTGTGTCTGATGGCTTTTTGTCTGCACACTGTGTCTGATGGCTTTTTGTCTGTACACTGTGTCTGATGGCTTTGTGTCTGTACACTGTGTCTGATGGCTTTGTGTCTGTACACTGTGTCTGATGGCTTTGTGTCTGTACACTGTGTCTGATGGCTTTTTGTCTGTACACTGTGTCTGATGGCTTTGTGTCTGTACACTGTGTCTGATGGCTTTGTGTCTGTACACTGTGTCTGATGCCTTTGTGTCTGTACACTGTGTCTGATGGCTTTGTGTCTGCACACTGTGTCTGATGGCTTTGTGTCTGTACACTGTGTCTGATGGCTTTGTGTCTGTACACTGTGTCTGATGGCTTTTTGTCTGTACACTGTGTCTGATGGCTTTGTGTCTGTACACTGTGTCTGATGGCTTTGTGTCTGTACACTGTGTCTGATGGCTTTGTGTCTGTACACTGTGTCTGATGGCTTTGTGTCTGTACACTGTGTCTGATGGCTTTGTGTCTGTACACTGTGTCTGATGGCTTTGTGTCTGTACACTGTGTCTCATGGCTTTGTGTCTGTACACTGTGTCTCATGGCTTTGTGTCTGTACACTGTGTCTGATGTTTATTGTCTGCACACTGTGTCTGATGGCTTTTTGTCTGCACACTGTGTCTGATGGCTTTTTGTCTGCACACTGTGTCTGATGGCTTTTTGTCTGCACACTGTGTCTGATGGCTTTTTGTCTGCACACTGTGTCTGATGGCTTTTTGTCTGCACACTGAGTCTCGGGGCTGTTTGTCTGCACACGGTGTCTGATGGCTTTTTGTCTGCACACTGAGTCTCGTGGCTGTTTGTCTGCACACTGAGTCTCGTGGCTGTTTGTCTGCACACTGTGTCTGATGGCTTTTTGTCTGCACACTGAGTCTCGGGGCTGTTTGTCTGCACACTGTGTCTGATGGCTTTTTGTCTGCACACGGTGTCTGATGGCTTTTTGTCTGCACACTGAGTCTCATGGCTTTTTGTCTGCACACTGAGTCTCATGGCTTTTTGTCTGCACACTGTGTCTGATGGCTGTTTGTCTGCACACTGTGTCTGATGGCTTTTTGTCTGCACACTGAGTCTCATGGCTTTTTGTCTGCACACTGTATCTGATGGCTTTTTGTCTGCACACTGTGTCTGATGGCTTTTTGTCTGCACACTGTGTCTGATGGCTTTGTGTCTGTACACTGTGTCTCATGGCTTTTTGTCTGTACACTGTGTCTCGTGGCTTTTTGTCTGCACACTGAGTCTCATGGCTTTTTGTCTGCACACTGAGTCTCATGGCTTTTTGTCTGCACACTGTGTCTGATGGCTGTTTGTCTGCACACGGTGTCTGATGGCTTTTTGTCTGTACACTGGGTCTCATGGCTTTTTGTCTGCAGAATGTGTCTGATGGCTTTTTGTCTGCACACTGTGTCTGATGGCTTTTTGTCTGCACACTGTGTCTGATGGCTTTTTGTCTGCACACTGTGTCTGATGGCTTTGTGTCTGCACACTGTGTCTGATGGCTTTTTGTCTGCACACTGTGTCTGATGGCTTTGTGTCTGCACACTGTGTCTGATGGCTTTTTGTCTGCACACTGTGTCTGATGGCTTTGTTTCTGCACACTGTGTCTGATGGCTTTGTGTCTGTACACTGTGTCTGATGGCTTTGTGTCTGTACACTGTGTCTCATGGCTTTTTGTCTGCACACTGTGTCTGATGGCTTTTTGTCTGCACAATGTGTCTGATGGCTTTTTGTCTGCACACTGTGTCTGATGGCTTTTTGTCTGCACAATGTGTCTCATGGCTTTTTGTCTGCACAATGTGTCTCATGGCTTTTTGTCTGTACACTGTGTCTGATGGCTTTTTGTCTGCACACTGTGTCTCATGGCTTTTTGTCTGTACACTGTGTCTGATGGCTTTTTGTCTGTACACTGTCTCATGGCTTTTTGTCTGCACACTGTGTTTCATGGCTTTTTGTCTGCACACTGTGTCTGATGGCTTTTTGTCTGTACACTATGTCTGATGGCTTTTTGTCTGCACACTGAGTCTCATGGCTTTTTGTCTGCACACTGTGTCTGATGGCTTTTTGTCTGCACACTGTGTCTGATGGCTTTTTGTCTGCACACTGTGTCTGATGGCTTTTTGTCTGCACACTGTGTTTCATGGCTTTTTGTCTGCACACTGTGTCTGATGGCTTTTTGTCTGTACACTGTGTCTGATGGCTTTTTGTCTGCACACTGTGTCTGATGGCTTTTTGTCTGCACACTGTGTCTGATGGCCTTTCGTCTACAAACTATTTATCTTTTATTTTGACTGCACAACATGGCTTGTGGATTTTCGTGTACACACTGTGTATCATGGCTTTTTGTCTACACACTGTGTCTCATGACTTTTTGTCTAATCACTATGGCTTTTTTTCTTCACACTATGTCTTGTGGCTCTCAGTCTATCCACTGTGTCTCATGGCTTTTTGTCTACACACAGTGTGTGTGACCTTTGGGCTACCCACTGTGTCTCATGGCGCTTTGACTACACACTAAGTCTCATGCCCTTTTGTTTACACAAAGTGTTCTATGACCTTTAGGCTACAAACTGTGTCTCATGGCGTTTTGACTACACACTATGTCTCATGCCCTTTTGTTTGCACACAGTGTTCTATGACCTTTAGGCTACCCACTGTATCTCATGGCGCTTTGACTACACACTATGTCTCATGCCCTTTTGTCGGCACACAGTGTTTTATGACCTATACTGCACACTGTGTATCATGGCTATTTGTCTTCACACTGTCTCATGGCTTTTTGTCTACACACAGTGTGTGTGACCTTTAGGCTACCCACTGTGTCTCGTGGCGCTTTGACTACACACTAAGTCTCATGGCTTTTTGTCTACACACTATGTCTCATGCCCTTTTGTTGGCACACAGTGTTTTATGACCTATACTACACACTGTGTATCATGGCTTTTTGTCTTCACACTGTCTCATGGCTTTTTGTCTACACACAGTGTGTGTGACCTTTAGGCTACCCACTGTGTCTCATGGCGCTTTGACTACACACTATGTCTCATGCCCTTTTGTCGGCACACAGTGTTTTATGACCTATACTACACACTGTGTCTCATAGCTTTTTGTCTTCACACTGTGTCTTATGACCTTTGGACTACACACTGTGTCGCATGGCTTTTTGTCTACAGTGTTTTATGGCTTTTTTCTACACCCCGAGTGTAATAGCATTTTGTTTACACATGTTTTATGATCTTAGTCTACATAATATTCTCTTTGCATTTTGTGTATACACTACGTCTAATTGCTTTCTGTTTAAGCACTGTATTTTATTACCATTAGTCTACACACTTTGTCTCGTGGATTTCTTTATACAGACTGTGTATTGTGAGGTTTTGTCTTCTCACCGTGTCTCTTGGCTTTCAATGCACACGCTGTGCTCCGTGGCTTTATATCTATTCAGTTTGTGTGTCGTGTTTTTTTTTATCTACACGCTGTATATCGTGGCTGTTTGTCTTCACACACTGTTTTATGACTTTTTATCTCATGAATTTTTGTCTAGACAATGTGTCTCACGGCTTTTTCTTGGTTTCTGTCAACATGATGTGTCCCACGGCTTTTTGTTTACACACTATGTCTTGTCGCTTTTTGTATGCCCACTGTGTCTCACGGCTTTCTCTCTATTCACCGTTTCATGGGTTTCTGTCTATATGCTGTGTCCCACAGCTTTTTGTTTACACACTATGTCTTGTCGCTTTTTGTCTGCACACTGTTTCACGACATTTTGTCTACACACTTTAGCATGGTTTTTTAAAAATACATACTGTGTCTAACAGCTTTTTGTAGACACACTGTTTCTCGCGACACTTGTGTCTCACGGCATTTTTTCTATAAACTGTATCTCATGAGGTTTTCCCTATATACCGTGTCTCATACCCCAGTGAATGGTACGCGTTTGTCTGTGTTAATGAATGTTTGTCCACTTATGCGATCGCGCGCGCATCTGTGTCTTTGTGTAATTATATATATATATATATATATATATATATATATATATATATATATATATATATATATATATATATATATATATATATATATATATATATATATAACGATAACAACCACCGCCAACAACACCCACCCGCACCCCCTCAAGAAAAATCGCGCGAAATAAAACGATTGTCAGCATATCGAGACTATTAAAAAATCTTGCATGTTGGCTTGCATTATAGCAACAGCAAGCCATTTCAGCTCATGGAATGCTGGGGAAAACTGAGCGAAGACCAAGTATTTCGTGTCTACCGTCGTGATGATCCGAGGAATTTTCGGAGGGGATACTTGTCACGTGACTTGTTCAGTCTGCCGCGGCGAGCAACTCTGTCTTTCCCGCGCACTTCACTTTTCTCCGTCGTCGATGCAGCCGGCTGAAATCGTGCCGACTTTTTCGCATTTGTTGGTAGGGTGGCGACAAATCTATTCGCTGTTTCGACGAATCAGTCGCTTGCAGTAATGTTGCCTCGCTCACGCTCACGCTCACGCTCACGCTCACGCTGGTGGAAGCAGGACTCGAGGAAACAGCGCTCAGTGGTTTCGTACTGATGTCAAAGGATTTCTAGCACTCGTTTTGATATTCTTCTCCGAGTCCTTCACAAAAAATGATTTTGTCGCTTTGGCGAACACTCTTTCCAAGTCTTCGAGTAAAAATTCCCCAGCCACCCTTTCTCCTGTGGCTTCTTCATCCTCCTGCACTTTAGTCTCAGAATGTTCACAGCGTACTGGGGCTGCTGTGGAAGCACTCTCGGTAGACTCATCAGCCTGACACACTACTGACACACTGTCAGAGCGTGAATCCCTTGCTTCGCCGTCCTCTTGTGCACGTTGAGACTCAGGCACTGCAGGCACTGACGCAACAAACTTTTCACTTTCAAAACTAGCCGTTCTTTCCAAATTCTCTGTCTTCTTTTGCCGGGCAACGCAGAGGGACGCAAGAAGATGAAACATCTGATCTCTGTAGGTACATCCTCTGGCGTTGCTGATCTCGGCGTCACTGGCTTCGGGGCATGCATCGATAGCAGTCTGCTCGGGTCCATATAAAACGTGCATCGGCGCTATCGGCGCTATCGGCGACTATCGGCGACTATCGGCGACTATCGGCGCTATCGGCGACTATCGGCCCAGCTAAAGTTGAAACATAGTGGCTAGCTTATACTTATAGAACTCGTACTTACGTCAAATCGCCGTAGTTTGATGTTTAATTCGTCCGCTGAACGCTGCCAAGACTAATGAGATCGCCGTAGTTTGACTGTTTCCGAGAGTTACGTCGCTTCTGTGTAGCGGTCCGAAAGTTTAGTTGAATTTGTTTGGTTTTTGGCGACCCATGTGTCTCAAAATTGAGTAGAAGTATTTTGAGGGTATTGGGATATCGAAACATCGTTTCCAGTGTCCCCATAAGTACCTTTTGGGGAAGGCCCAGTGGTTTTTTGAGAGCCCACCCAAGTGCACATAGAGGCCAAGATGGGGTCAAACTACATCGATCGCATTAGTCTTGGCAGCGTTCAGCGGACGAATTAAACATCAAACTACGGCGATTTGACGTAAGTACGAGTTCTATAAGTATAAGCTAGCCACTATGTTTCAACTTTAGCTGGGCCGATAGTCGCCGATAGCGCCGATAGTCGCCGATAGTCGCCGATAGCGCCGATAGCGCCGATGCACGTTTTATATAGACCGGTCTGCTCTGATCCTGGCCGATGGCTGATGGTTTTCAGGCTTGAAGCAAAGCACGACGATGGTGTTTTGCTCATTTGCCTCGCCTGCGGTGACCTTCCAATATATCAGCTCCTGATTTTGTAGAAGAGTCGCCAGAATAACTTTCGCAGCTGCTGGTAGTCCAGTAACTGGCATGGTGACATCAATTTTCGTCAAAATCAATTAATTTGTTAAGAGATAGCTTGAATACGTCTTATCTGCCTGCCAGGGGTGGTCACGAGAGAGAGAGAGAGAGAGAGAGAGAGAGAGAGAGAGAGAGAGAGAGAGAGAGAGAGATTGATTTGATTTGATTTGATTTATTTGGAGGCCACCGGCCCATTGCATTACAAGGAAATGTTGGTATTATACAATAAACAACTCTACTTCAGCTATGATATCCGAAACCACAATCCTTTCAATGAGCAAGAAGTGTTCAAGTTCCTGTACAACCATCACAATTTAGTATACTCATCTACTCTCTAACCTTTTGTTCTCTCAACTTAAAGGCATAAAAAATATATATCGCCAATGAACGAGTCATTTTGTCGTCATTACATTGCATCAAATATTGACACACATTCCTACTTTGTTTCCGAGGTAAGAATCTGTCTAGATATTTTACCCTTAATTCCTTATAAACAGGACACTTCAACAAAAATGTTGCTCAGTTTCACATTCATCGCAACATGGGCATTTTGTATCTACCATACCCTTGTATATTCTATTGTTGTTGAGATCATTTATTCCAAACCTGAAGCGAATAAAGGCATCTCTGAACTTTTTAATGTCAAATATATTTAAATAATCTTCAAGGCCTAAGGCATGCTTGAAGGATATTCTTCGCATTCCAGTCCTGAAGATAACAATCCTTTAGTCGCTGCTTGAGTTATGACAAAAAATGTTTTTCGTCACCTACTCCACTATTTAACCATGCAAAACCAAACCCCAGCCGACAAAGGCAAAGCTTTACAGTCTCTGTCCAGCTTCGTTCTTTCTTAATTCGAGAGTTCAAAAGCATTAGAAAAGCTTGTTTGAGAAGTCTGTATACTTTCATCCGACAAAGTTTTAACCAGTATTTGATAACTCTGACGCTGCTATTGATGGAGATTGGGAAGCGTCCAAGATCTCCATAGACCATGTGGTTGGGCGTCCTCGAGTCTAATCCCATAAACTTTTTACAAACAAACGTATGAGTTCCCTCCACTTTCAGCTGATTTTCAAGGCCCCATAGCTCTGCACCGTACAGAAGTGTTGCTTGGACTTGTGCATCAAACAGGCTGGTGAATACTTTCGTTTTCATGCAACGCAAGTTCCATAATGCTCTTAACACCTGTACCCCTTTTTGCTTTCCTCTGGTGGCTATATCATCTAAAGTTGCATCTATGGACAATTTTGTTGTGAACAAGAATCGTAGGTATTTATATTGGTTGACTGTCTCCAAACGAGACCCATCTAGAAACCAATTTTCACCAATGGCTAAATGTCCTCCTTTTCTAAACACCATAACTTTTGTCTTCTCTGTGTTTACCTTCAATTCAAGAAGTTTGGACATATGCAAGAGATTATCAAGTTAATTTTGGAGGCCCACGGGTGTGGTTGAAATCAGGACGACATCGTCAGCAAATAATAGAAGGAACACTTCCATCATGCCAGGTACCATCTGAACCCCATGTTTGCTTTTTCTCCTCACATAATCTGCGACTGCATTGATATAGAGAGAAACAAGAAGGGACTCACATGCTTGACCTTGACCTTTACATGACCTTGATCTTCAGGTGACCTTCATGGTCAAGGTCAAACAACTAAACCTACCAATGACATCATACACTAAGAAATGCTTTACACATTTTTCCTACCAAAATACATGTGACCTTGACCCAAGGTCAAGGTCATCCAAGGTCATGCAACACAAAGCTGTTAATTCAAGACATAGGAAGCACAATGGTGCTTATTGGCACTTTCTACCATGAGATATGGTCACTTTTAGTGTTTCACTAACCCATTTTGGTCACATTTCATAAGGGTCAAAGTGACCTTGACCTTGATGATATGTGACCAAATGTGTCTCATGATAAAAGTATAACATGTGCCCCACATAATTATTAAGTTTGAAACAGTTGTCTTCCATAGTTCAGGGTCAAGGTCACTTCAAAATATGTATACAATCCAACTTTAAAGACCTCCTGTGACCTTGACCTTGAAGCAAGGTCAACCAAACTGGTATCAAAAGATAGGGCTTACTTTGCCCTATATACCATATATAGGTGAGGTATCCAATCTTAAAAACTTCAGAGAAAATTGAGAAAATGTAAAAAAGGGATGTTTTTTATACAGCATTTATGGCCCCTGCGACCTTGACCTTGAAGCCTCTATAGTTATCTGTGTTGTGTACGTCACCCTTCTTGTGTAATGGTATGGTTATTGATCGTGACCAGGCCTCAGGGAAATGATGTGATTAAACAATTCGGTAAGAAATGGGATTATTTTTTTCACCAGCTACCTTGTAACATCCTCCGGGCAGACCATCCAGCCCTGGGGCTTTCGAAGCTTTTAATCTACAAATAACATTTTTTACTTCTTCCCTGCTGATTTTAGCATCAAGCATATCATTAGACACTATTTCATCCCCTTCCGTTTCCTCACATACGCTGTTATTTATACTCTGGTACATGGCTTCAAAATAGTGTTTCCATGACTCAATACTGATTTCTGCCAGAGGGACTGAGCGTCGTGTCGACAACTTAACAGTATTCCAAAACACTCTAGAATTTTGCAAGCTGCTCATCAGAGTATTACGCACTACTACGAAGTGATTAAGTGTCTTTTCTCTGATTAAAGTTTTGTATCGACGTCTATTAGACATATATTGTTCTTTGGTTTCAACAGATCTGCATTTCCTAAACCTTTTAAGAGCACACAACGCCAGATTTCTACTGTTACTGCACTCTTTGTCAAACCAAGGGGACCTTGGTTTTTGTGAAATACGATTTTTAACCTGGATTTCCTTTTTGAGGCATTCTGCACTCAAAGTCAAAGTCTGGGTGAACAGCAATACGGCATCATCAATTGATCTATCGATAGCTGCCGATGCTTTCGCTAACTGTTCATCGAAAACTGGTGTCTCAGTTTGCCGTTTCAACTCTTCCACCTTGCTACTGTCCCAACAAAGTATTACGCAAGCTTTACTGGGCTCTTCACACAGTATTCTAGCTGGTGGAGGCCCCAGTAAAATTTCGACAGGCATGTGATGTGATTCTACACGCATGTCTACAGTGAAAGGGAGGTAGCCGGCTATCACAATACAATAGTCAATAACGCTATCTCCATGAGGGGATATGTAGGTGAACCATCCCTCCCTGTCACTGTTAGTGCATCCATTTAATATTGTTGCATGATGTACTTTGCAAAAACTCTTTAACATTGACCCAAAAGTGTTCACGTTCTTGTCCTGTGACATTCGAGGGGATCTGAAATTAGTGCAGACACACGGTGACGTAAAGTCACCAGAGTCTTCAGAACTCTCACCATCCTCTGTGTGAAGATCCCAGGACGCAGTTCTTGCGTTCATATCTCCACACATCACAATTGCTGACCGCGGGTATCTTTCCTGGAATTTCAGGATAAGGTCATCCAGCACTGTGATGCACGAAGATATATTTTTCCCTTTGTAGTAGGGCGAGTCAAGTGGAGGGACGTATATGCACAATAGAATAGTGTCTTCTAAATACGGGGTGCAGATTCTGAGAGCCAGGATAGTGTCACTATCAGTTTCAAGGCTTGTTGCATAAAATCCGAGTGTCTTTTTCACCAACATCATTACTCCTCCTGATCTTCTGCCTTGCGAAGACAGTTTTATACCAGGGGAGTGCAAAATTATATAGTCATTAAAGTAAATACTGAAATCAAAGTCTGACGAAGTAAATGTCTCCGTCAGACAACACACATCGAAACTGTGAATGTATGCCAGAAATCCTGTCTCCGACATTTTCGAGGACAGTCCTTCAACATTCCAGCATACAATCTGCACAGTCGACCGGGAATCATTATCTAATCCATTCTCTCTGTAGGCTGAACGTAGCAATGGGCAGTGGCCACCCCGTCAGGGATGTATCACATCACTTTCGGCCTCACGTGTTGATGCAGATGTGCCACGCAACCTGCCATGCCACACGGAGGAGGATGAGTCTGAAGCCTCTTGCTGTTTGCTAGAACTTCCCACCTGTGCCACTTCTGGCACTACACTCCTATCCACCGTGGGCTCTGAAGCGGCGGACCCCGAGTTCCTAGTCAGCCACTCATTTATGGTCTTCTGGATTGTCTTGCAGGATGTTGACTCTCGCGTAGGCTGGCTTTGACACGCGTCAGTAAACTCTTCGGTCTTGTCAGCTGCGGTTTCCTCTTCTGATTCGCTGAGGAGTTCCGCTGCTTCCTCAGTGTCGTCCGACACACTGTCCTCCCTTGCTGAAGGCAGCACCAGAACGTCTTGGTTCAGGTGTTTTTCTTGCTCTTCAAGACACAGACCACGTTGAGGCTGAATCCAGACACCGTCCTGCCCTTGTCCTTCTGTCCCGGCTGACCTCGTCTGGTTACCAGAATGTATGGCTGTCTTGATCTTTTCCCACGCACAAACCCTTTCGTCGTGTGTCCCATGCTCGGGTCCCCTCTGGTGTTGAATGTGATCTGTTTGTTGTTGCCACTCTTCAGTTTGGACGGCCCCATCATTCATCGAGGGATGAGTAAAGTTCTCATTGCAAGTTGGAATCTGCATACTCGAGAAGTTCGGTTCCCAATTATGTTCCGTTCCGTCTTCCATTTAGGAAATTGCCTGGGTAGGCCCCACGTTCCATACTGATCCTCCACGCAGTCTGTAGATGAGGTTCCGGGATACAGGTGAGTAGGCATATGGAGAGCATTAGGAGGTTCCTGATGCCATCCGGGATCATTCCAGCTTCTGTCCACTACATTTCTCTGCCTTTGTCTGACTCGCTTCCGCGGCCTGTAGTGGGGTCGGTTGTGTGCACGCTGACTAGGCCTGGCATCCCGGAACCACAACTTATTGTTGTGATAGTAGGCCTCGTGTCCTTGGTCACGCAAGTCACTGAGGGTTTTCATCTGCCTCGTAGTTAGCTCACTGGCGATCCTGATTCCTCTGCTTCTCATTGGGTCCCTTCCACACCTCAGCAGAGCAATCTTGTCCAGAAAAGTGGCCATCTCAACAATGACAGGGCGGGGTTTGCTTCCATTGCCGCTTCGTGTGGGTCCCAGCCTATGCACCCTGACGATGTCCTTTTCAGACCATAGAATAGTTGGTACCGTCTCACGGAATACGGACAGGACAGACTGTAGGCATTGCCAGTACGTTTCATGATCAGCTTCAAAGACGCCGAACATATTGACGTTGTTGCTTCTGGCTGCACTCTCAATCGTGTCTGGCTGATCCTCGTTCATTCGTGCTATGTTCTGGACATTTGCGGTGATATCTCCTATTTGTGTATTCAGAGTATCAATGTCTGACCGAATGCCCTGCTGGTTTGCCAACAATGATGTGTAGTCCTGTTCACAGAGGTGGGCNNNACCGAAACAATAGTTATGCGACTCACATGAATCTCCACTTTGTCACCTAGCAGAGTCCTGTAATAAGTCCACGCTGTAATCTTGCACACCATACACACAGGCAACTAGATGTACGGAGCTCGATCAAAACACGTCCGACCTCGACGCTCGCACTACCGGATATGGAGAGAGAGAGAAAGAGAGAGAGAGAGAGAAAAGAGAGAAAAGAGAGAGGAGAGAGAGCGAGAGAGAGAAGAGAGAGAGAGAGGGGGGGGGGGGGGAGGGGAGAGGGAGAGGGAGGGTGGACGGACGGACCGACAGACAGGCAGGCAGGAAGGCAGACAGGGAGGCAGGCAGGAAGGCAGGCAGACAAAAAGACACACAGAAAGACAGACAGAGAGACAAAGAGACTGACACACACACACAGACAGCCACACAGAACTTCCCAACCCTTCAAAACGTGTTTAGAATATACACCAGTTCCTGCCAGCCCACCCCCCAGTGCTCTCCTTTCTTGCATGAGTACACGGTCAGCCCCTCAGCCTCTACTCGCTTGTTGAAACCATCTCTTCTGACAGGCGGAGATGGGCGAGCATGCTTTGGGGTTGAACGATGTGCGAGGCGCAGTGCCGTGGTTCTATCCCTGAGATGGAGAAATCTGGGTTTATTAAAATATCGTGAATATGTGGGATGTTATATTGGCTGCAACCTTGTGTCGTTAGCTTTGGTTTAAACGTCTATGACGGGCCAAAGCAAAAGACAAAACGTGGTTACAGGAACTTCCCAACCCTTCAAAACTTGTTTAGACAGACACACATAAATACAGACAGACACACATAAAGACAGACACACACACACACACACAGAGATAGAGACAGAGGTTGTTGAGTATTTTTGTTAGACTTGGTGGGGTGGGAAAAGGAGAAAATGTAATACAGGAAATGGCTTTCATGCAATTATTCTTTCATGTGTTTGTCGCACCAAAGACGTTAAATAGGAGTACGTCGAACTTTGCATGAAAATTATAAGATATATATTTATAGTATCCTTTCCTTAGCGGGGGTGGAGGTGTGCGTGTGTGTGTGTGTGTGAGAGAGAGAGAGAGAGAGAGAGAGAGAGAGAGAGAGAGAGAGAGAGATGTGCGATGATTATTACAGATCGAAAGATATACGGCAGCTTCCTTTGCGGCGCGATTTTTTTTGCCGAACGCTGGCTAGAAGCACAGTTGTAAAAAAAAATCGTGTTTTCGGCTCCTCAAAGACGTCGAAGAGTAAGATGACAGATGAAAAATGTCCTGACACTTGTTCACTCCAAGCTCGTATACACTGTGATCAACGGGATCGAGGTCTACATGTAAGAGTTTTCGCATGTCAGCTTTAATAAGAAGACAGTTTGAGTGACCTGTGTCTTTCACTTCACAAATGAACGTGTGTTTAATGAGCTTCGTTCCAAGGAGCCATGTGAACTACCGACCTAACTGCAATGGACACAACTCTTCAGCATCCTCGCTTTTCTACATGAAGGCTCTGAAAGTGTCCCGCGTCTTTCAATGTAACGTCTTTGGTCGCTCTTAGCTCTTGTCTCACAATATATTTTTTCCCTTTGTATTGCTAGAACTGAATACATCCACTGAAAGATGATAAGTGACCAATGACCTCTGTCAGACGCAACTAGTCACACGACAGTAATGAAAGATTCGAGATTTTCACCACGTCTTCATTTACAGAGAACCTAACTACAGTACCCATTTCTACATGTATTGTGCTTACGTCAGACCCGTGGTCTAAGGAATAGAAGCAAATGCGTAATATTTGCACCACACAATCTTTTGCACCATATGATGTTGCGTCACAAAGGTCGTTTACAGATGTAGGCGTGTTTATGTTGGGAACGTGTACTACCATTCTGTTTTGGAAGATTCGTCAGCGTGGAAGGCAACCCTTCCTTGCACGTCAGAGGGTTGATTTCCGGTGCTTCATATGCTTTCGGAGCTTTTGCAGCACTCTCTGAAGGTGGTTTTGAAGCGCAGGTGAACAAAGTTTGTGATTCATCCTGTTGCATCCTAGTGACTTACTTGGCTGCATTCGAGTGTTGTGTTTGGTTGCCGTCCTGTTGGCGGTCGCCCGTAGTTGTATGTGGACAGCCGCAATATCTATCTTTGAACCTTGTCTGTTTGTGGACTATTCATCAATCTTCCATCTGTCTGTGGACTATGCGTTAATTTGAATTTTCTGTCTGTCTGTGGACCGCACTTCAATCTCTGAATTTGAACCTTGTCTACCTGTGGACTATGCTTCAATCACGAACTAGAATTTTATGTCTGTGGACTGTGCCTCAATCTCCAACTTTAAACCTTCTGTCTGTCTGTGGACTGTCTCAGTGTATAACAATGATTTGTCTGTTTGACAGTGTACCGTTTCACTCTGCTTCATCTCCGCTACGTCGTAGCTGCCTGATGATTTTTGATTGGTCGATCAAGAGAGATAAAATCGAATGTGAAATCATTTTGGGGATGCATGTATTCAAAAGGAGACGCCAAAACCCTCTACTTTTAATGATTATGTGCTTTATAAATAATTAAAGAAACCAACCAATCAAAACCCCTGAGCCTGCTACATAGATGAGGCAGAGTGCAACGGAATGCAGGGATAGTCTTCACCTTCGATCCATTTGTCTGTCTGGCGGTGTAATTCGAAGATAGATTTGAAATGACGATAACGAGATATTTATGCTGAGAGGAAACGATACTCCCACAGAAACAATACACTGTTTACTTGCTCGGACACTGTAAATGTTCCACCTAGCACAAAAAGGTGCGTATTGGATTTCAGCCGTTGGGGGACATTTTTCATGATTACCGGAAAAGACTGAGCAGGAAGAACACACACACTCTCTCTCTCTCTCTCTCTCTCTCTCTCTCTCTCTCTCTCTCTCTCTCTCTCTCTCTCTCTCTCTCTCTTCATTTTGTTCCATGTAATAGGCACTCATGCGTCTCTTAAATCAATCTCCCTGAAAATGAATAATACGAATCTCAGTATGTTCACCATAGTCAACGTGTATGACGTTGCCTCTAAGGTTGGTGTAACTGACAAAATGATGTGAATCTTGTTATGCTTATCTAAAGCACCGTACATGAAGCCGATTCTAAAGCTGGTATGATTGACGACACGATGTGAATCTCGTTATACTTACCTAAAACAACGTACATGAGGCCGATTCTAAAGCTGGTATGACTGACAAAATCATACGAATCTGATTATACGCACGTACGTACCTATAGAAACGTACATGGATTGCCTCTCAGCTTGATGTATCCGTCAAACGTTGAAAATATGAATTTCTCACAACACCTCATGCAACAATCAACCAGAGATCGCTAGTCATTGCATTTCTACAGATACTGCAGCCAACAGCGCAATTTAGCACTGCTTGCGAAGAATGAGAGGCTTCTTCTATGGAAGGGACGATGTACTCATGCCTAGAACAAATCTGCACTGCCTATGAGTCTCTAGCACTCCAGCATCATCGAAACAATTGTCTTTCTTCCTTTCCGAGCAGATACCCTCATCCATTCTAATCATTTGCTTGCAACCGTATGTATTTCCAGCTGCTCTCCCTGTCTTAGATAGCATGCAAACAAGTAAACAGTTTGTTTGCTGTGTTCCAAAATGCTTCATTAATGTTTGCAAGAAACACCATTCAATTGTCAATTTGTTCATTTGATAAACATTTCTTCATCCTATTGTTCTAAAAAGAACCTTATTATGACGTTTTTATGTAGTTTTAGAATGATTCATTTAACATTTTAATGGAAACATAGAAAAAACGTCAATGACATAATAATAACGGTTGAATAGTGTTTCTCGTGAAACTAATAATATGTTTCTGGGAAACAAAAAGAAGGGAGAAACCAAATGTTAGCATGCCTTCCGATGTGGCACAAATCTTGTAGCATGGAGGCACTCGGCCACCAACTTCAGCCACGCAGAGTGGTTTCCTGCGCTTGCACAGTGTTTTTTTCCATGTTGTCAGAAGCTGCACCTCAAATCCTACCTGGAGGTATACCGTGAGACGGGCAAGTTGCCGCCCTCTGAGTTGGACGAAAGCTTCCTCAGTCGCTACAGCAGCCTCGACCGTAAGAGGCCACTCTACTACCACGCGCAGCCACTACACGTTCTGGACCCTGCAAAACTGCCTGATCCCGAGGATTACCCGCGTGGCCCCAACGTGTACGACCACGTGATCGCCTTCCGATGCTACCCCGCCCCCGTGCCCAAGGAGGACCGCGAGGTGGTCAGCCCCAAGTCGAGCTACTCTTACGACAACTCCTCCTTCATCAAGGACGACAGCGCAGACAGCATCAGGAAGGACAAGATCCTGGACGACGTCAAGCTGTGAGGGGAGGCAACTGCGTGCGAGACAGCAACATGCTTAATCCCTTTCTTAATCTCTATCTTAATCCCTGGCGGATGTTTGGCTCCAGAGGCATAGTACCTGAAGAACTGCTCGTTTAGATTTTGCTTTTCCTTTCGCAATATTAGGCGCACACGAGTTTAAACCCACAAGAGTTCCTGCGACGACGAGGAGGGGATAACCTTTCCAGCTGTATGCTTATTATCGGGTAAAGTGCAAAGCGGTTTGAGACCCAGACACGGGGGATAGGTCGCTACATAAAATTACACCTTTACATGATAAAAAACCAGAATCTAATTTAGTCCCGGATATGATCAGTTCTTGGAAAACATATTAAATACATTAGATCGTTAGCTATCTTTTGTCACGTCTCAAAATAGGGAACAATTGAGATGGATGCCCTTGGATTCAATATGAACAGTTCCTTTTCTGCGCCCTGTTATATTGAGCGAGAGGTCTCTGTGCTTATACCGTTCTTCTCATAGTTTTTAGCCAGTGATACTAATCTCTGCTGATCCTTCGAAACTGCTGTAAATTCACTGTTCAAATACACAGCACTTTCGATCATATACAATATTGGGCATACGCTATGCAATAATTATTATTCACAACACAAACGTATTACAAAGACTGACACGTTCTGGGATTGTAACTCTTTGAGTAGGCTAGGCTGGCTTTGCAAATATGAAAGGCCTGGATTCCATTAATCTGCTGGCGGAGGAGAAGGGGATTCTTTGAGTTCAGATGCCCTCAGGTCTCTCTGCTACGCTCCTAGAGGCCGCTTACTTCCTCCTAGATGGTTCTGTGCGAATCTTTCTCTCCTGGTGGCGCATTACCTCCACAGGCAGGCACGAAGCGTCCTGGACGCCCTGACTCTACATCACTGGCAGCACAGACAGACGTCTGTAGTTGCTTGGCAACCGTCTGTATACGGACTGCTCTCCGCCTTAGTCATCACGTCTGTAAATAAGTTGCTTTTCTGTAATCGGTTGACTCCTATAATCTCATTAAGGTGCAGACAAATCTTAGATATATGATCTTATGAGTCAAGCACTATTCTGTTTGTGCACCTTTCCTGCAAAAAATGTAAACAATATTTGAACTTGTCTCCGTAAATAAACTTTTTGAGCCCAGATTTTCAAAGAGCGTCGTTGCGGCTTTGTTTCTATCGGTTCAGCCTTCTCCAATCTCAAGAACATTTTCTTCAAATTTGCCAACTTAAAGCATAAACAAGAATCATCATCGCCGCAGATACTAAATGTACAATCGCATCGGAACATTAAAACTGGGATAGCGACAGTTTTTTTCTCTCACAAAACGGACTCTCGATGCGTCCATGGGGACGTTGACCCACCAAAATGCTCGTTCCTACAAAACACTGAGACCCAAGGTGCCGACTTCTCTAGACAGTCAGCCTGTTTACGACACGGAACGCACGAGAAGGACCTCCAGGTGCGGTTTGGTGATGGGCTCTGGTATGGTCAAGTTCCTAGGAATCTCTTTCCTCCGTCTTCCTCTTGCATGGTCATTGCGGCGTTGAATATTACGTCGCCACCTCCCTCTGTACCGTGGGTAAAAGAATCGCAAATCTCATTCTTCTTGTGCTGAAATTGTGGTGACCAATCCAAAAATGTGTTTTACTCAAGATCACATTAACAATAGAAACATTTAAGCAGATTTATTTACAGTGAGATTCCTTAGTATTCTCCAGAATTTTATCCTATAACCGCAGTTGTCATACTTTGCAAAACTCGAGCCCAGATATACTAAATCACTCGAAAAGTTATGTTGCTGTAATTCAGCAGTCCACTTTGGTCTGTTGATGAAAATGACAGAAGTATCTCAAAGAAATCGCTTGGCCATCGACAAGAATTGCTTACCACGCACCCTTGAAGAATGTTTTTCATTGTAAATCTGATGCGCCTCTGCACAGTGTTGACTGAATGCATATACATTATTGCCATTCAAACGTATTTATATTATGACGTAGAGTTGGCGTGAATACATGGGCTTCGTTTTGAAGTCCTCTTATAGCTTTGAAAAGATCAATAAAGCTGTCTTTTGTAAAGTTTGTCTTTGTGCTGCGAACACCACAAACTTTTTGCTTCAGCTTCAACGCGCTCGCACGGACACACTGATCACAAGGTCAGCAAGGTCCCGTGAAAGTGAAAACCGTGATTTTGCCATTCCTTGGACTGCTCAACTGCAAGATGCCAATGAGAAGATCGTACACATATAGCAAAACAAGAGACACATGATCAGTAAAATTTATAAACACAGATTATTATACAGCCACCAATCAAAAACTGTTCACTGTCATGAATCCTACTTAGGGATTCAAATGAATCATCTCAACCTAAAACTGAAAAGAATTATTTTCGTCACGCCCTACTATATTCATAAATGACATCATGACATAAAACTTTTGAACAAAATCTAGCCATATAGCTATAAACAATGTGCTACATCAAAAGGCCTCACGTTTTTCACACGTGATAACATAACATTCAAATTGTAAGTGCGTTGTAGAAACGATGTAACGAAGAAGTAGATGTGCAGAGTTGGCAAGCACAGACCAAGTGCACAAATGCAGCACAGACCAAGTGCACAATTGCAGCACAGACCAAGTGCACAATTGCAGCACAGACCAAGTGCAGAGTTGGCAAGCACAGACCAAGTGCACAAATGCAGCACAGACCAAGTGCACAATTGCAGCACAGACCAAGTGCACAATTGCAGCACAGACCAAGTGCACAAATGCAGCACAGACCAAGTGCACAATTGCAGCACAGACCAAGTGCACAATTGCAGCACAGACCAAGTGCAGAGTTGGCAAGCACAGACCAAGTGCACAAATGCAGCACAGACCAAGTGCACAATTGCAGCACAGACCAAGTGCACAATTGCAGCACAGACCAAGTGCACAAATGCAGCACAGACCAAGTGCACAATTGCAGCACAGACCAAGTGCACAAATGCATCCACGAGGACGACCGGCTGCAGACTAACGGAGTTTTTCTCGTTCATTCAGGCAAGGAAGAAACGTGGAGCATGGCAGAAGGAACCTCAACATATCTGCTTTTAGGCGTGCAAACTCTTTATTTGCAACTATCATGAGGGTCAGGGCCTTGGAGTTCAGGACTGAGTCAGGGTGTGGGCAGTACATATCAACATGATTCCATCACAGCTAACACCGCCAGCCATCTTGTCTTCTCGCTAAAAATGAGAAAACATTTGCATCGCAACAAGATTTTATTTGCTTGGTTTTGTGAGAGAGAGAGAGAGAGAGAGAGAGAGAGAGAGAGAGAGAGAGAGAGAGAGAGAGAGTTAGTTCAAACACGCAGACAGCAGGTGCAAGCAGATAAAGAGAAGAGGCGATTGGCAAAAGGAAGAAAATGAGAGCATCTGCGTCAGCCCGATGTAGCATCGGTCACCTCCACCTCGGTCACGCCCGACACGTTCACGATCTGCTTGCAATCAAAGCAGGCGATGATTTCCTTGCGACCCGAACGCCTGCTCTTGAGCGACACCGTCTCCCGTACCTCCTCGCCCGGTCCCACCTGTTTCCTGCCAGAGTTAGACAAGCAGTGAGGAAGACACAGTGTCATAATCAACGTCCACTCTAAAACATGTTGCCTGCAATATCCTCCGTGGCGCTTCTCCACCTCTGCTTGCACCCCACCGATTATCACCACCCACGCAACCATGGCAGTAGATTCACCACCTGCTCCTCGACCAACGCTACTCTACTTGTTCTCATCTCAAAGGCAAGTTGAATATTCTACTTATCTTCCTCACGTCACCTCACATCCACCCCTCTACTCCTCCTCCTTATTCCAAAGGAAATTACAGGAAATTATTACTCTATTCCTTTTTATAACCTCAAAGAAAATCATCCCTCTACTCCTCATCATCATCCATAAGGAACGCCAGGAAAGTATTACTCTACTCCTTTTTTTTCTCATCTCAAAGAAAATTACTGTTCTACTTCTCCATATCCCAAACGAATTGTGGAGAGTCTTTACTCTACTTTTCCATTTTCTCATCTCAGAGGTAACTGCCATTTAACTCTCTTGCTCGCCGCAAAAGAAATTACAGAAAATGACAACTCGACTCCACTCCTCCACCTCATTGCAAAGGAAATTACTCTTCTACTGTACTTCCTCTTCTGGAAAAAGAATTGCTCAGTTTGAGGGAAGATGCAAAACTAAAATGGTGTATGCGACAGTTGCAGGAAGTGGAAAGAGAGTGGTAGCACGTTGCTTACTTGACTTTGACGGCCGCCATCCTCGGCAGGCCGGGACCTTCCACATGGAAGTGGCCGCCACTCAGCGGCACAGACAGCGTGTTGACCAGTTTGAGCACCACCTCGAAGGGCTTTCCTGTCTGGGCACTGCCTTCGCACTGCAGAACACCACGCCCATATCACTACCGTGGCAACACAACATAGTCACACAAGCACACTACACTGTCACACACCCTACCCTGTCACACATACACATGCCATACTGTCTTACAAACATACACGCTATCACACAAACATATTTCATTGTCATACAAACATGCCATTCACAAACACACACAAATGTCACTGAAATACACTACACTGTCATAAAACACGAATAGGTCATATAAGCACATTACACTGTCACAATAAGATACAGCACTGTCACACAGACACAACTGTCACACAGATACATACAATGGTCAGAAAAAACTAAACACTAGCACACAAGCACACAACACTGTCGCACAAACACACACCACTGTCACATAGACACACCACATCATCACACAGACATGCAATTCTGTAGGATAAACAAAACAATGTAATGCAGATTCACAACACTGTCACACAAACAGACAACACTGTCACACAGACACACCACATCATCAAACAGACATGGCATACTGTCACAAACACACACCATTGTCATGCAGACTCACAACACTGTCACACAAAACACAACACTGTCACACAAACACACAACACTGTCACACAACACAAAACTATCATACACAACACAAAACTGTCACGCAGACACATCACACTGTCAAACAAACACAGTACTGTGACACAGACACACAACGCTATTACACAAACGCGCAAACCTTTCTCAAAAAGCACAACAGTGTAACACAAACACACCACACTGTCATACAAACACACTACACTATCACACACACACACAAAATGCTGTCAAAGAAACACACAGCACTGCCAAACACAACACTGTCACAGAAACACAGAACACTCTCAAATATTCAACACAGTCACTCTGACTCACCGCAGTCACACAGACACACCACACTATCAAACAGACACCACACTATCAAACAGACACCACACTATCAAACAGACACAATACTATCACACAGACACATCACAAGGGTTTCAACTTGCTGACGGGGGCTCTTCCTCTGAAGATCTTCTGCCTCGCTCCGTTGGGAGTTTCTTGCCACTCAGACCCAATACTGTCACATTGTCATACAGATACACCACACTGTCACATTGTCATACAGATACACCACACTGTCACACAGACATACCACATCGTCACACAAACACACAACACCGTCACAGAAACAATACATCATCACACAAACACGCAATACTACCACACAAACACACCGTACGGTCACACAGACACACCACACACACACACACACACACACACACACACACACACACACACACACACACACACACACACACACACACACACACACACACACACACAACTTTCACACAGAAACACCACATTGTCACACAAACAGAACACTCACACAACAGAGAGAGAGAGAGAGAGAGAGAGAGAGAGAGAGAGAGAGAGAGAGAGAGAGAGGCAGGCAGGCAGGCAGGCAGGCACGCAGACAGTCAGACAGACAGACAGACAGACAGACAGACAGACAGACAGACAGACAGACAGACAGACAGACAGACAGACAGACAAACAGACAGACAGTCAAACAGACAGACAGTCAGACAGACAGACATACAGACAGACACACAGACAGACACACAGACAGACACACAGACAGACACACAGTCACACAGACAGACACACAGACAGACACACGGACAGACAATCAGACAGACAGACAGACACACAGACACAGACACACACACAGACAGACAGACACACACACAGACACACATACAGACACACACACAGACACACACACATACACACACACACACACACAGACACACACACACACACACACACACACACACACACACACACACACACACACACACACACACACACACACACACACACACAGACACACACACAGACACACACACAGACACACACACACACACACACACACACACACACACACACACAGACACACACACAGACACACACACACACACACACACAGACACACACACACACACACACACACACACACACACACACACACACACACACACACACACACACACACACACACACACACACAGACACACACACAGAAAGATTGCACAGACAACACACATAAACAGAGGACATGTACCTTGACTTCCAAAGTGGGCTTGTCTACCCAGAGCGAGTCCCGGGCGGCAAAACGCTGTCCAGTTTCTTGCACCAGCGCGTTGACATAGACATTCACGTGCGTGTCCGCCTCTTTGCTGGAGATGTACTCGCTCCCTTTCACCACGAGCGTCACATCGTTTTCTGCAGCCACAACAACCGTTTTCAGCCACAGCAACCGTTTTCAGCCACAATGGTCAAGCTCAACAAAAAGCTGCAGATCCAACTATAGTGTTGTGAAGGTTCTAGATCGTACGAGAAGATCGTAGCGCAGTTGGTTTCTTTCCCTGCGTTCCGTTGCACTCTGCTTCATCTCTGCTACGGTGTAGCAGGCTCAGGAGTTTCGATTGGTCGGTTTCTTTAATTATTTTAAAAGCACGTTACCATTAAAAGTAGAGAGTTTTGGAGGCCCTCTTTGGATACATGGATCCCCTAAATAATGTCACATTCATTTATATCCCTCTTCATCGAATAGACAGCTTCATAAAAGCATTAGGGTCGAAAATCCATTAATAACAAAAGGGAGGTAACCATCACTAGTCATAGAGGAAGGTCAAGGGAATCCAAACATGTGTGCCGTCTGCTAAATCGTTACACTCATGGGTATAAATGCCGACGTTTACTACAAATATCAAACCAAGACATACAATCCACTCTGCCACGGTGATGAGAGCACGAAAACATTTATTTCATCGAAATGTGACAACAATCGGCACGTTTGCCACTTCCATGGTATGTAAACTCCATGGTTCGAAGCATGTTTACCGTGCAAGTCCGTGGAGTGACTTCCAATTAGTTGTGTTTAGTATGAGCCAATCAAATGCGGCTACGAGTTCTGTAGTTTCATCGTTGCTAGGCACAGCAAGTGGCGCACAGATGCTCTAGCTGCTGCGCGACCTTGACAGAAGTTGACCTCTGCCACTGGCTAAAACGTCACCAAAGATTGTGTATGAATGATTTTCGACCCTAATACTTTTATTAAGTCGTTTCTTCGATCAAGAGTGATAAATTTGAGTGTGAAATAATATTGGGGATTCGTGTATTCAAAGAGGGCCTCCAAAACTCTATACTTTTAATGATAATGTGCTTTTAAAGTTATTAAATAAAACCAACCAATCAAAACTTTCGAGGCTGTTACATCGTAGCAGAGATGAAGCAGAGTGCAACGGAACGCAGGGTACATATCGGTCAGTCTGCTTAGGTCATTGCCCTGGCACGTGGTCGTCGGGCTAAATTTGTCTTGTTGTGTCACGTGACGTTAGTCGATTTCCAGCTCGAGAGTGAGCGAAAACTCAACTAGCTTCAAGAAAGATCTGGAACATGTGTTTAGGTATATAAAGCGCGACAAAGCGAGAGAGACAGAGAGAGACATGAGCAGCAGATACGACAGATTTAAGGTGAGAGCTTAACTAGCGGATAAAACGAGTCCTCCTTTTTAAGGAGTGAATCCTCTGAGTAATGAAATAGCTACGACACAAGGGGAAAATGTGGTTGTAGGAGGAGATTTTAATGAAACTCTGGATAATAGAATCGACAAAGAAGGTGGGCGGGTGGATAGTAATATTAATCAAAGGCAGACAATCAAAGACATGATGGAAGAACATGAATTAACTGACATATGGAGATTGCTCAACCCAAATAAGAAAATATTCACATGGCACTCTAACGGTACACCTAGAATATCATGTAGACTAGACTACATTATGGTGTCATCAAATCTAGTCAATAACACTAGACAGACAAAAATGATACCAGGTCTCATGTCTGATCACTCTCTTGTTTACCTGAAATTAGATACATCTATTCCAGAGGTCCAGGATACTTGAAAATGAATACTAATCTTTTGCTGGATAATGAGTACAAAACTAGACTGCAGGAAAAGACAAAAGACATGAACAAAGATGCGAATCCAAATACTAAATAGTAATTACTAAAGGGAACGGTCAGATCTGAATCTATAGCTTACTCTGCTCAGAAAAGTAAAGAAAGTAGGAATAGAGAATTATCACTACAAAAGGAAATAGAAGCTATCAATGATCAGCTAAACACCTCCAATGACCCGAACCTTAATTGCTTACGCAGCTCAACCACGTGGTTGTGATGACGCCAACACCCTTTGGCTACGCAGCTCAACTACGTGTTTGCGGTCGCCGTAATGAAATTTTCCTATCTCCGTGGCTGTTTCAAGGGAAGTAAATCGTACAGCACTTTATTCTGTAACCAATCTGTGTTTGCTGGAGTTACCTTTTCTTTAGTATAGTCCCCGTGAGAAAGCTACATTTAGTAGTATCTACGCTCACCCACTGTCGTGTTTCCGCGCTTCGACATGGCGTCGCGTTGTCGAAGGAGATTGAGCGGTGATAAAAATGACGAAGTATTAGAAGTGTGGATGGAAGAAGGGTCTGATACTGAAGATCTAGGTGGATATTGGACTTCTGAAGAAGATCTTTATGATTCTGATGCGGAAATAGTCCCAGTCAACGAGAATGAAGCGGTGGCTGCAGCGAAGACGAAACGAATCGACTTTGGATGTCACTTCGTGACTGACACTAAGTGACAGCGAAGACGCCGTCGCCGTCAGAGAGAGAGGAAGAGATAGAATCGGTGTTTACAGCAGAAACAGACATCGATTCGGATGCAGAGGATGCCGAAAACCTTCTCTACTCCTCCAATGAACTGTACCACACAAAAGATGACTATGCCAAGTAGGGCGCCTTCTTTCTCTCAGAAGGCCATTCTGAGATTTTCTTCTATTCAGACAGAGACAGATTGCAGTGAGTAAGTGTATATTTTCTGATTTCACCTCTCTGACTTGCAAAAAAAAATCATTTTCAAGCATTTTTTAATCCTGTAGTCAATCATTCATCAATATAGTTTGATGTGGAAATACTGATGTCAGAACTGTTGTGCAAAATCTATCTCTTGACTATTGTACAATACATTAGGTGTAAAAGAAAAAAAATCAAAATTGCATGTACCTGGTGTTTAAAAATAATTTTCCCCAATTTTCTTACTGCATATTGTAACTATCCAGCACTTCAGCTAGAAAGTGCAAATGATTTTCTTCTTGTGGTACCAACCACTAAACAGTTATTCAAAATTAGGATTTTGTGTGATTTTTTGAAAACTTAAAAAAACACTGCGTACAGAGGTAAAATTCCTAATGCTATCCCTGCGTAAGCAATGAGTTAAAAATGAAATGCTAAATAAGCAAAGGCAATTGTATGATCGTAAAGTAAATGGAATCATTATGCGAGCGAAATGCAGATGGATGGAAGACGGTGAGAAAAACACAAAGTATTTCGTAACTTTAGAGATTTTTTTAAAACGAAAACAAGGTTATTACAGAACTTAAAATAAATGATAGAATTATTAATGACCCAACAGAAATATTAAAGGAGGAAAAACAGTATTTCGAAAGATTATATTCGAAAAAAGCAACAGATACCATCCCAAGTGACTTCTTTCCTAAAGATTGCATTAAACTCTCAGATGAAGAAAAACAATTATGTGAGGGAGTTTTGACGGAAGCAGAAATTCAAGAATCCGTTAAAACTATGCATAACAATAAAAGTCCTGGGAGCGATGGTTTCCCGATCGAGTTCTACAAAACATTTTGGTCAGATATAATAGCGCATTTGTTGAATTCCCTTAATTATTCTTTTGAAACAGGAAAAGTATCATAGCTGCAAAGCCAAGGAATCATTACATTGATTCCTAAAAAGACAGAGACAGAACAACATTGAGTAATTGGAGACCAATACCGCTACTGAATACTGATTATAAGATTGTTGCCAAATCGATAGCAAACAGAATTAAAAAAGTACTGCCTACCATTATACATTACTCACAAACTGGGTTCATGCGAGAAAGGTATATTGGGGAAAATATTACATTATTTCATGATGTTATCTCGTATGCCAATGACAAAGCCTTGAAAGGTCTAATCATGTTTATGGATTTTGAGAAAGCATTCGACAATACAAATCACACATACATGTTCAGAACATTAGAATATTTCAATTTTGGGCAGATACAATTACAATGAATTAAATGTTTTATTCAAATGCAAATAGTTGCACAGTCAACAATGGCTAGCTTCCGGAACAAGAGAGGTCTGCCCTCTCTCTCCGTACATTTTCAACATCACGATTAGAGTTCTTTCTATTTTGATAAGAAAAAGGGAATTTATGAAAGGTTTCCTACTCTTCGACACTGTAGTGAAGTTTACAGCTTACGCTGATGACATGACGGTATTTCTAGATGGAACAGAAAGAGACGTTACAGGTGCTTGCAAAGTGATTGATTCCTTTGGCCAAGTATCAGGCCTGATGGTGAACTACCGTAAAAGTTGGCCTACAAGGCGCACCTGGGTATAAGCCGCACCCCCCGTTTTAATTAAAAAATACAGAAAAATCCACAAATTAGCCGCACTGGCATACAAGCCGCATGAAAACCGAGCTGCAGCCCGATTGCCTTTTTCCACAGCTAAGTCTATGGCAGCTAACTTGAATGCAGCATCGTAGGCTAATAGTCTCCGTGTTTTCGGCATGTTTTTTTTTGGACAGTGTAGATCTACGTGTTGCTTCTCTGTTATCGAAATGCGATCTGATCTATCAGTGTGCTGTGTGAGTTTTTGTCATGCGTCAAACTTACAAAAAGAATGTGAGTGAGCGAATTCAGGTAAACACACCGCTGATTATAGGCCAACACTAAAAATCACATTGCCGGAAACAAGGTCAAACCCAAAAACACATTGCTGACTCTGGCGATGCAGAAAAAAGTCGTACATTAGCCGCACCGGCTGATAAGCCGCAGGGGTCCGTTCATGAAAAAAAAGTAGCGGCTTATAGGCCAACTTTTACGGTATAAAAAGAGTGCAATACTCAGAATAGGGTCACTGAAAAATACCGCCACCGAATTCTCTTTAGAAAAGAACTTTACATGGACCTCTGAAGGAGTCAAAACTCTGGGTATACATTTTATGAACGATGAAACAAAAATGATTGAATCTAACATTGAAAACAGAATTAAAGAAATGAACACATTATTACAAAGATGAAAAGACGAAATTTAACACTTATAGGAAAGATAACAGTAACGACTCACATGCTTGACCTTGACCTTTACATGACCTCGACCATTACGTGACCTTGACCTTCATGTGGCCTTCAAAGTCAAGGTCAAACAATTAAACCTAGCAATGACATCATGCATTAAGAACTGCTTCACACATTTTCCTACCAAAATACATGTGACCTTGACCCAAAGCTGTTAATTCAAAACATAGGAAGCACAATGGTGCTTATTGGCACTTTCTACCATGAGATATGGTCAATTTTAGTGGTTCACTACCCCATTTTGGTTACATTTCATAAGGGTCAAAGTGACCTTGACCTTGATGATATGTGACCAAATGTGTCTCATGATGAAAGTATAACATGTGTACTACAATGTTATGAAGTTTGGAAGAGTTATCTTCCATAGTTCAGGGTCAAGGTCACTTCAAAAATATGTATACAATCCGACTTTAAAGAGCTCCTGTGACCTTGACCTTGAAGCAAGGTCAGGTCACTGTGTATGTTTTGTGAGGCCTTGTCATCCTACACCGTCATGCCAAATTGGGTGTTGATAGACTTTATAGTCTCCGAGAAAAATCCAACGTTAAAGTTTTTTAAGGATTACAGGACGCCCAGACGCCCGAACGCCCGGACGCCCGGACGGACGCCCGAACGCCCGGACGGACGACACGGGTGACCTAGTATGAAAGTATAACATGTGTACTACAATGTTATTAAGTTTGGAAGATTAATCTTACATAGTTCAGGGTCAAGGTCACTAAAAAAAATGTATACAATCCAACTTTAAAGAGCTCCTGTGACCTTGACCTTGAAGCAAGGTCAATCAAACTGGTATCAAAAGATAGGGATTACTTTGCCCTATAAACCATATATAGGTCAGGTATCCAATCTCAAAAATTTGAAAAATTTGACAAATGGCTGTTTTTTAGACGGCCCCTGCGAAGTCACTATGTATGTTTTTGTATGCCTTGTCATCCTACACCATCATGCCAAATTGGGTGTTGATAGACTTAATAGTGTCCGAGAAAAATCCATCGTTAAAGTTTGTACGGACGCCCGGACGCCCGAACAGAAAGTACATAGACTCACTTTTGCTTCGTATGCGAGTCAATAAAAATGTTAGCGCTCTCAGTTATTATATACCCTCTAACAACCCTCCCAGATCCACCAGATAAGACTTTGAAAGCACTCAATAAAGATCTTCTTCCTTTTGTAAGAGGGTGAGAATATGATGTAGAAACTTGTCTAGACCACTGCAGTTAAACGCACTATTTCCCATTCCCATTCTAGTGTGCAGTGGATCGTAACTGCAGTGATACGTGAGGCGTGTACACTGTGGCTGCCGTAGAGATGTATGAGGTTCACGCCGCTCACACGCGACTAAGCGTCACGTAGCATCCCAACTGACCACTGTCTTTGCGTGTTTGAGATCATACCAGATTTTAGAGTTTATTCATTTAATGTATCGTGTACTGCTTGTAATATTGAATAGAAACTTAGTGTTTATCATTATCAACCATCCCATATATGGCAACCTGCACTCTGTGAGTTGTAAACGATAATATTAATAGAAAACGATGAATAAGTATCTGATTCAATTGGCATCATAAATACTTCAATTGCCATTCATTTGTATACGAATCACTTTTGGAATTCATTCATTGGCGCAGAGTGTACTTGGATTAATGCACTTTCCAACGGAGTGTAGCTTGCCATATGAGATTGTTGATTTAAGCCTCAAATAGTTGTTAGAAGCTGTCATGTTAACACAATTTCGCGTCCACTGGAGATCTCGTGACCAAGTTCTGCTTAGAAATTTAGCCTGCTCTCGCTGAAGCCCGCGTGATGCCTATTTAAAGCCCGTGCGCTAACATGGTCAAGAGTCGGGGAAAGGGACGAGATCAGAGGTCTGACACAGGGAGATAAAGCCATAGCGAGAGGTCACGGGAAGGTCAGCCAGTGGACAGTAGCTTGCCTGTATTGCTGCCGTCTGTCATCATGAATAAACTCAGAGAAGTTTATGACCAAGCCTTCCTGTTCTGCTGATCCCTTAATTGGAGGGAGTGAAGGGAGAGAGACAAGGACATCACCTCTACACCCCCTGCCGGCGCCCAGCTGGCCACACACAGCTTCATCTCTTCAAATGGCGCTGCAATAACAGGGTAACACATGGCATTCCTGCTCTCATCCAGCCCTAGAAGAACAGGGGTTGTTCTGCTAAGGGAGTAGGGAGCCTGGCTGTTTCCCTATAGCTCCCGCCTGCGCAAAAAGTCACCACTACTCCCATCTTTTACAACTGGTGTCAGAAGTGGGATGTAGGTGTGAAAGCAGGACCATCACCCACTACTTCATCTGGCGTCGTCGGCAGGATGGCCACAAGCATCTATCTCCCTTCAAGCTCACCCTCCAAAAGTGTCTAGGAGGTATGGGGTGAAATGATGATGGAAGCAGTGCCTATTCTGAGGAAGAATACAATGGTTTGCTAAGGCACCTGCCCGCTCTTCCTCATCACATTCACCCCTCATCTCCCTGTGACATGTAAGCTGCCCTGCCTCGCCACCCCACCATGTCCGGACAAGCCGGTGGATCCTGTCGCTCTCCTGTGGCTGCAGCCGAGGATGCAGGTTCCAGTGGGGCGACATCGCCCCAGGCCCGGCGGGTGTGGGTTGGTCCTTTCGCCTGTCCTGTCCCATTTCGGCGGCGAGGGCTAGGTGAACTTCGTTGCGGGGGTAGGGCTTGCATTGCAAGCCTACCACTTCAAAGGCCCCGCTGCCACTAAGTTCATCTTTCGACACCTCGACGGACCAGCTAGGATGGAGGAGGAGCTGTTCAAGGGGAATCCAGGACCCCCTGGAGGCGTTTTCGGGCTAGCCTCCTCCACTCCTTCCCCTCAGAGCGTCAGGGGACTGGAGAGCACATTTGGGGACAGGGATGATCAGATCAGACTTGTGCCTAAAGTACATGACGGAGCTGTGACTGGAGGGGCACTGTCTCGTCGCTCCACTACTAGCAATGTTGACCAAGCACCCACTCGATGTGGACATGGTGCCTATTGACTTGATTGACACTGATGTGACTTTGAGGACAGGATGAAAACTGTAAATGTGTAAAAAAGCGTAGACTTCCTTTTTTCATGGACTCGATCTCCTGGACTTATCAAGCTTCCGTGAGTATATTTAGATCTACTGTTGCATGTTTTGATGTTTTAGATGTGTAATAGACTGCGTGTATTACCTGTAACATGGTTAAGTAACCAGGCACGAAGTCTGCTGTCACTATATTTTCTTTGGAAGAATCCAGAGAATGGTTTGTAATGATTTTGTCTTCACTCGTAGTGTAGATGCATTTTTGAAATGTGTCTGTCAAAATCTGGTTATTACGGTGGGATTTGCAAATAATGCTTTGCTATTTTTGTGGAATTTGTAATGCCATGTGCGCATTGCTGGGTATTGTCTTCAGTAATACCATATATATCACTGTGTCGCTAGTGATTGAGGAAATTCCCATGGTTGTTCATTGCTGAGGAATGTGTAATGCCATGTGCGCATTGCGGGATGATGCTTTGCTATTTTTGTGGAATTCGCAATGCTGTGTTCATTGCGGGTGTATTGTCTTCAGTAGAAATACCATATGTATCACTGTGTCGCTAGTGATTGAGGAAATTGCAATGGTTGTTCATTGCTGAGGAATTTGTAATGCCATGTGCGCATTGCGGGGTGTTGTCGTGCTAAGCAACGCCACTTTGTGTCATTATTTGTGTGCATCTAATTGAAGGGTTAAGACCGCTTTTAGCTTGCACGGTTTGTGTGTCTAGCCATGTCGACAACATACTTGTTGAGAGGTTAAAACCGCTTCAAGTTGTCCTGTCCTACATGCTCTGTCTTAGGTATGCTGCGTTTTGTAATGTGAAAGTTAAATCTCGTTGCTATCAATCAACTAGTTGAACGGTTAAGACCACTTCTAGCTTGTGTAGGGGCCTACAGATACGCACGGGTTGTTTGTTTGTTTGTTTGTCCTCAAAGTTGATAACATACTCAACTTGTAGGTAGGGTAAGACCACTTCAAGTTGTATGATTCAACAAGTTGCGTTTTATGGTATTGAGATGTAAAGGGACGCAGTCTTCCCGACCCTTAGACTTGGAGAAGTGTCAACCCATATGTGTACATGTATTTTTATACCTCGAGGACGAGGTACCGAAAAGGCAGGGGGGGATGTAAGAGGGTGAGAATATGATGTAGAAACTTGTCTAGACCACTGCAGTTAAACGCACTATCTCCCATTCCCATTCTAGTGTGCAGTGGATCGTAACTGCAGTGATACGTGAGGCGTGTACACTGTGGCTGCCGTAGAGATGTATGAGGTTCACGCCGCTCACACGTGACTAAGCGTCACGTAGCATCCCAACTGACCACTGTCTTTGCGTGTTTGAGATCATACCAGATTTTAGAGTTTATTCATTTAATGTATCGTGTACTGCTTGTAATATTGAATAGAAACTTAGTGTTTATCATTATCAACCATCCCATATATGGCAACCTGCACTCTGTGAGTTGTAAACGATAATATTAATAGAAAACGATGAATAAGTATCTGATTCAATTGGCATCATAAATACTTCAATTGCCATTCATTTGTATACGAATCACTTTTGGAATTCATTCATTGGCGCAGAGTGTACTTGGATTAATGCACTTTCCAACGGAGTGTAGCTTGCCATATGAGATTGTTGATTTAAGCCTCAAATAGTTGTTAGAAGCTGTCATGTTAACACAATTTCGCGTCCACTGGAGATCTTGTGACCAAGTTCTGCTTAGAAATTTAGCCTGCTCTCGCTGAAGCCCGCGTGATGCCTATTTAAAGCCCGTGCGCTAACGTGGCGAAGAGTCGGGGAAAGCGAGATCAGAGGTCTGACACAGGGAGATAAGGCCATAGCGAGAGGTCACGGGAAGGTCAGCCAGTGGACAGTAGCTTGCCTGTATTGCTGCCGTCTGTCATCATGAATAAACTCGGAGAAGTTTATGACCAAGCCTTCCTGTTCTGCTGATCCCTTAATTGGAGGGAGTGAAGGGAGAGAGACAAGGACATCACCTCTACACCCCCTGCCGGCGCCCAGCTGGCCACACACGGCTTCATCTCTTCAAATGGCGCTGCAATAACAGGGTAACACATGGCATTCCTGCTCTCATCCAGCCCTAGAGGAACAGGGGTTGTTCTGCTAAGGGAGTAGGGAGCCTGGCTGTTTCCCTATAGCTCCCGCCTGCGCAAAAAGTCACCAGTACTCCCATCTTTTACACTTTTATATGGAGCAATGAACCCGACAAAATAGCGAGGAGAGTAATCATTCAGAATATAGAGAATGGGGCTCTTAAGATGGTTGATCTACAAAGTTTCCTTACTGCAATAAAAGCAAACTGAATTAGACGGTACATAAATGAAAACAATAAAGGCGAATGGAAAATGAGCTTTAGGCACTACTTGGAAAAGATAGGGGGCGACAACTATTTTAATTCAGTGCTTACGGAACATCATTTCAAGAAATACATTCAAAAAAGAATTTGTGTTTGATGTGTTAAAACACTGGAGCAAAATTGCGTTGACTACAAATCCAAGTGACAATATCCTTGAAGAGTCAATTTGGTACAATTCACATGTAAAACAAAGTAATGCCCCGATCGAATGTCGAAAATGGGCAAATAAAGGAATACTACAAATTAAACACGTTATAAAAGAAAATAGAATAATCCGTAGTAACGAACTCAAGGAAAGGCATAGTCTTGATATAGAAGACTGTTTCACATATCAGCTGCCATCCCCTCAGCATGGAAGGACATTAGTGCAAAGAAGGAAAGAGGAAATGAGCTGGAACCCCTATATAAACAAATTGCTAAGAGGTGCAAATGTACACGCTTCTTGTATCAAATCCTTCTCAAAGAAAATAATGTTAGATGCATAGGATCACGAGAAAGATGGAAAAGATCAGTTGAGGACGAGGCCATAGATTGGTAACATGCATATAAACTTGCATCAAAATGCACAACAGATACTAGATTGAAAATTTTTCAGTTTAAGCTTTTGCATCGTATAATTTCAACCAACACCTTTCTTCTCAGGATAAGAAAAGTATCAACATCTCTATGTGGATTTTGTTTGTGCAATCCAGAAACATTGGAACACGTGTTCTGTGAGTGTGAAGTGATTCAGGCCTTGTGGGCTGATTTACAATTATATCTACAACATCACACTCTTTCGATCAATATTAATAGAAACACGGTATTCTTTGGAGATACTATGTCTAACGACGTTGGAAATCTTATAATATTAAGTGCCAAACAATATATTTTAATGCTAAATGTCTTGACTACAAAATTAGTATAGATACATTTAGAAAAGTCCTACAAGCCACAGAAGATATTGAAAAACAAATATCATTTCGCAACGACAAACTGCACATACATTTGAAAAGATGGTCGCCCTTCCTTCCATTGTAAAACCAGAATGTCAAGGGAAAATACTCTTCTTTCTACATTTCCTCCCTCCCTCCCCTCGTGCTCCCCTCCTTCCCCTTTATCCCTCCCCCTGATGCAGTCCCCCCTCCCCCCAACTCACCATTATGTTAATATTACTGTAATGTAAGCTTTTGTATTCTTGAATAAAGAATATGAACTTGAAAAAAAAGGAGTGAGTCCTCTGCGGCATTGCGCATAGAGTGAAGTTGTTACGACGATTAATGTTTACTGATTTTCACCGCTGTCTAGCGATCAGTGCGTGAATAAAGTTTATCGAAAACGACCACCAGCGTTTGTATCTTCGACTTCCCGGCGCAAGCTAGGAGAACCCCCGTACAACAGGAGCAAGCTAGGAGAATCTCCGTACAACAGGACTTCCCGGCGCAAGCTAGGAGAACCCCCGTACAACAGGACTTCCCGGCGCAAGCTAGGAGAAACCCCGTACAACAGGACTTCCCGGCATAAGCTAGGAGAACCCCCGTACAACAGGACTTCCCGGCGCAAGCTAGGAGAACCCCCGTACAACAGGACTTCCCGGCGCAAGCTAGGAGAACCCCCGTACAACAGGACTTCCCGGCGCAAGCTAGGAGAACCCCCGTACAACAGGACTTCCCGGCGCAAGCTAGGAGAACCCCCGTACAACAGGACTTCCCGGCATAAGCTAGGAGAACCCCCGTACAACAGGACTTCCCGGCGCAAGCTAGGAGAACCCCCGTACAACAGGACTTCCCGGCGCAAGCTAGGAGAACCCCGTACAACAGGATATTGCAAGAGAAGAGCGCAACAATAGTATTCAGCCACGGCACTCGGCCTCAGTGCTCAGCTACAGTAATAAGCCTAAAAACAAAGCCACTTGCATTCCGTTGGTCTTAGATATAGCATGATTTCTGACGACTAGTGCATTGGTTATAAGAACAAACGTTGGTAAAAAGAATTGTTGCCTTTTTCTTCTTCAATGAAAATGTTTTAATCTCTATCAGGGCTGAGGCAGGTTTTACATATTTCTTTCTACTCTTTCAGATCCCTATACTTTGGCCTTTCGTCCCTCCTGGGGTACAGGCCGTCAAAAAGAGGCCACCAAACCCCTCCGCCCTGTGCTCCAACTCAGGACCCATAATGTTCGTTATTTCTTCCATTTTGATGTGATCCTGACTGCTCCTACTTACTGGCTGAATTACGGGATTTACTAAATTAGTCCAAGAACAAGAAACGTGTTACATGTGCACGCATTCAACGGAAAGTGGCGAAATGTTGGTCAACAAGACGAAGCCAATTGTCAACGTTCCCAATTCAAAAGTCTTCGAGCTTGGCGCGTCCGGTCATTTTATGGCACTCTGCTAAAGAACGTGCGTGCAGCGCTCTGGGTGTTTCATATCTTACTTGGGGCCATCACGACAGACAAAACAAGAAGGGCAAAGCCCATACGACTCACATGCTTGACCTTGACCTTTACATGACCTTGACCTTCAGGTGACCCTCAAGGTCAAGGTCAAACAACTACACCTAGCAATGACATCATACACTAAGAAATGCTTTACACATTTTTCCTACCAAAATACATGTGGCCTTGACCCAAGGTCAAGGTCATCCAAGGTCATGCAAAACAAAGCTTTTAATGCAAGACATACGAAGCACAATGGTGCTTATTGGCACTTTGTACCATGTAATATGGTCACTTTTAGTCGTTCACTAAATTTTGGTCACATTTCATAAGGGTCAAAGTGACCTTGACCTTGAGGATATGTGATCAAATGTGTATCATGATGAAAGTATAACATGTGCCCCACATAATTATTAAGTTTGAAACAGTTATCTTCCATAGTTCAGGGTCAAGGTCACTTCAATATATGTATACAATCCAACTTTGAAGAGCTCCTGTGACCTTGACCTTGAAGCAAGGTCAACCAAACTGGTATCAAAAGATAGGGCTTACGTTGCCCTATATACCATATATAGGTCACGTATCCAATCTCAAAACCTTAGGAGAAAATTGGGAAAATGTGAAAAATGGCTGTTTTTTAGACAATATTTATGGCCCCTGCGACCTTGACCTTGAAGCAAGGTCAAGTCATCTTGTATGTTTTTTGAGGCCTTGTCATCATACACCATCATGCCAAATTGGGTGTTGATAGACTTAATAGTCTCCGAGAAAAATCCAACGTTAAAGTTTTAAACGGACGCCCGGACACCCGGACGCCCGGACGCCCGGACGGACGAATCGGGTGAGTACATAGACTCACTTTTGCTTCGCATGTGAGTCAAAAATCAGCTTTATTAGAAGAGGCGCTCGGTACTTCGTCATGATGAAAAACAGTGGGATTATTGTGTTTCAAGTGTAACCATTCTAATATGTATGAATGAATGAATGTTTATGGTATCTCAGACTGCAGACTTTTTAAGGTCATTGATCATTAGAATCAGTAGAGCGGAATAGAGTAATTAGAATCAGTAGAGCGGAATAGAGTAATTGGAATCAGTAGAACGGAATAGAGTAATTAGAATCAGTAGAGCGGAATAGAGTAATTAGAATCAGTAGAGCGGAATAGAGTAATTAGAATCAGTAGAGCAGAATAGAGTAATTAGAATCAGTAGAGCGGAATAGAGTAATTAGAATCAGTAGAGCGGAATAGAGTAATTAGAATCAGTAGAGCGGAATAGAGTAATTAGAATCAGTAGAGCGAAATAGAGTAATTAGAATCAGTAGAGCGGAATAGAGTAATTAGAATCAGTAGAGCGGAATAGAGTAATTAGAATCAGTAGAGCGGAATAGAGTAATTAGAATCAGTAGAGCGGAATAGAGTAATTAGAATCATTAGAGCGGAATAGAGTAATTAGAATCAGTAGAGCGGAATAGAGTAATTAGAATCAGTAGAGCGGAATAGAGTATTTGGAAACAGTAGAGCGGAATAGAGTAATTAGAATCAGTAGAGTGGAATAGAGTAATTAGAATCAGTAGAGCGGAATAGTGTAATTAGAATCAGTAGAGCGAAATAGAGTAATTAGAATCAGTAGAGCGGAATAGAGTAATTAGAATCAGTAGAGCGGAATAGAGTAAGAGTAAATCAAGTCACGATTTCCCAAGTCATAAGCCTGTTAGAATCGCATGGGAAAACGCGGTGAATCTATTCTTCCCCTCGCCTACAGGGGACCTATTCAAAATTAGAATAAAATGCAGTGAGGAATAAAAAAGAAGAATAAATCAATCACTTTACCACATTTACTTTGTAACGCCGCTCACTAATGATGCAAATACGTTTATATATATATATATATATATATATATATATATATATATATATATATATATATATATATATATATATATATATATATATATATATAAGACGGAAAACATACCGTTATATCGGCTAGTCAGAAATTCGAATTCAGAAAGAGGCTGTCGGACCCTGCAGGGGTATGAAAAAAATCAGGCAAACTGGGTCTCTGCCCCAGGATGTCGAGCTTTCCACAATAAAGATATACAATTTGTGCTGGATCAGAAAAACGTGCATCCTTCCTGAGCAACAGCTTTGCTTACATTGACGCATATAACAGATCTATGGTTTTCGGAGGGAAAACTCACTGCTCTGTCAAGGAGACGCAGTCTCCAAGCCTTCATAATGTTTGGAATGTTGTCAGGCCTCAGCTTCTGGGACTGTTCACACGCCACACCACTACCATTATTATCACCATTTCAACTACAATTATTACCACAATGAACACCACCACCACGCATATCTGTTTTCTGTTGACAATCCCGTCGAGGAAAGCATTAAACACCTTTTCACGGACAATCTGTCCGCCTTTGTGATTCATCTGAGCTCATTTCACCAGAGTCTCACCCTACTTCTTCCTCTCTAGACGTGTTATGCGAACGGGGCAACGTATTCATCTCACGGCTTTTTCAAATTTATTGCAGTCTTCTAAGGAAAAGTTGGCATAGTTAGTTAGAAATGAACATCAAGAACAAAACAAAAATGGAACAAAAAATATCAGCAGGTAGAGAGTACAAAAAAAGAAGTGAAAGTACATCCATTGTACTCATTCAATGTCACTGACACGAAAGCCATTTTACGAAATGTCGTTGAAGCCCAAAGTGAGGTTCTGACCTTTGCCTGGCTCGATGACGGCGGTGGTGCTGATTTCCTTGAGGTCATTGCTGGGGACGCCGGTGTAGAATGCTGCCACGGCCACCATGTACACCTCCACAATTCGGCCCTGAAGCAGTCAGGCTTTGTCAACCACAAGCGTCAAGATATGTAAAAACAGCCTTACCGTCGATGAAGTTGAGTACTGATAACATATGTGGCAAGTCTGCCGGGGTAGGCCTACTTGAATGAAGGTTAGTTTGTCAAAGTGATGTTTACCGCTGTCTTACGGCCTGTAAGATCACACACACACACACATACACACACACACACACACACACGCACACACACACACACACGCACTTACGCGCGCGCGAACGCACGCACGCACACACACACACACACACACACACACACACACACACACACACACGCCGTTGTCTTCTGCTCTTAGTTCTTTACTGGTCCGCTCAGTGTCTGTATGCGAGCGTTCCGTGATGCCAGGCTGACTGCGTATTGCGACTGACTAAGGCAGCGGCGAAAGCAGTGCCCGCGTTCCCTGGTTGAGTCAAACGCCAGCTAGTCCCACTAGTCCTGAGGCCAAGCAGCTCTATCAGCCCTAGAAAAAGGAAGTGTCGGCTACAAGTTCATACCAAAAAGTTTTGACATATTTTGAAAGAAGACACCTAGTACATGACATTTTGAGATAGTCTAACTTTGGGTAGAATCTAAATAATGAGATTTTTCTGTTTTTGAAAATCGTTTTTCACGCAAACAGGTAAAAAGTATTTAAAAAATAAAAAAATGTGTTTTAACTTGTTATTTTCCCCGACTAAAGTAAGTAGGCATGTTCAAATATTACAGTAATTCATGTATTGGAGTATGTTAGTGATTTTTGGTTTAGTAAGCAATTTATTAAGAATAAAAAACTTGTTTGACTCAAATCATTCGAGTTGCCTCCCTTGATGATAGTCAACATACGTAGCAATGTGCACAGACCACCACCTATTCCTTCTGCACATCTCTTGGTTGCACAATCTCCACACAAACACAATGCTGTTAAAATCATTTCCAGACTGAATCAATGGAATGAATGTCTCCTTCAAAATACATATCAGTGTCAGAACCACTACTGTCAGTGTCACTTGTGTTGTCCATGTCTTCCTCCACCAACGCCAACTGTTTGTTCACACACCCAACACATGCACACAGTTGTGTGCATTGCAGAGAGTTGCGGTGGCAGCTGCTAATAAAATATAATTTTCTGTATAGATTATCCATTTCTCTATTTGTTTCTCAAATTTCAGGTTAAACTAATGTTAAGATCATGGTTAATTTTGTTTCCAAAAAGATTGTTACTAGCATCCACTTTGGTAAGACGCCATTCTAAGATTATTACCGAAAATCTGGTTAAAAAATAAAATACAATATTTGCGCACTCAATATCGTACTAAAACTTATGCGTATTTACCACTTTGTTCATTTTTCTACGTTAAATCTGTGTTCTGGGGATTCTTTGAGCCTAAGATCATGTTCATTTGTTTTGATCATATACCTCCTACCTACTGACTTTCTTTGGACATAATTTATTTTCCCTAGACTGCCCCTTTAACTTGGTTTCGTGGAACAAGCAACACTATTTTCCTCACATTATTATGGTGTAAATAGACCTCAAATGATCAATCAGGCAATCAATCAACTAGTTTTTACTAAAATGTAACGAAAGTATAACGTTCAACTTACTTGTACGAGTTTTTCTGGAGCTCAGGTCCCTGTCGATTTGCTTTTTTAAGACTTAGTCTTTCTGCACACAATACAGACAGGAGGCAGGGTATGCTCGCTTCTGGTAGTCGATTCTCGGCTGTTCTGTCCTTGTGGTCTCATTTTTTTCCTCGGTGAAACAGCTCCCGCAGCTTTACCTTTCTCAACGCTATGCTGCGCCTGTTCGATTCTTCGTTTGTTTGTGAAACGATTGTACCATTACATTACAGGTGAAAGCAACGCGTTTCACTTTCAGGCTTTGATTGTAAAGCAAGAAGTTTCTCAGCTATCACACGTTCTTCGCCGTCTAAAGTACTCCACTGCTTGCTTGACCATATGGTGGTATTCCACTTAATCTCTGTGAAACTCGCTAAATCTAGAGACGTAATATCTTCGCTGCAGTGCAATGCACTTGTTAGATACGCGTATGCAAGGGACGCAACTCTAAATCTGGTAGACGTTTTTCATAGAGTTTTTTTTCTCCAACTTCTTTTAATTATCATACGTAATTTAGATTCATTTGAAAGTTAGACTGTACAAAATATCAACAAAGAATATTCCCTTAACCCATGAGAACAAATATTTTTTGGTATGAACAACTATCCGACGCTTTTGAACGATAGAGCTGCTTGGCCTCAGGACTACACTGGGTGCGCTCGATTGAACCGTCAGAATCCGCCTGCGGCGGTTCGCTGCCACGTGACCGGCGATCCGCCGTCACGTGACCGGCGAAGCGACAGCTTTCGTGCCAATCGAGCGCTTTCGGCTGATCAACATGGCGGCACAATTGTGTTGTTTAGAAGAGTTACTAGACAGCGGTACGATGATGAAGAAATGTGCTGTCTTCTTGGTTTATGGTAAGGTTTGAGGTTATTGTGTAAATTGAACATTTTCATTACCACTACCTATGCCCTGATAAGTGACTGAGCCTAGTGCAGTCAAAGACCCTATATACACTAATAAAGACCACGCACTAGAGCGATTTTCCTTTACGCAAAGGGAGGTCAGAATGTAGAGTTACGTCCCTTTGCGAGAGAATTTTCAATTCGAACTTAATGAGGAATTTCTCACCGTCAACCACACATCGTGCACACTATAAAGAAAAAAAATCTTAATCTACTTCAATTGTCCAGCGAAGATTGCAGCAAGGTGACAAATTAAGGCACACATGAGTCGGCGGGGAACGAATTATCGAATATTGTCAGTGTCGAAGCGTCACAAAACATAAACCCTAGTCTGGTCGTCGCCATCTTGGCCTGACGGCAGACCCGGCGGTTCGCCGGTCACGTGACCTGAGGCAATCGAGCGCAACAAGAAATCCGGCGGTGCGCCGTCTCGTCCGCCGGTTGATTCCGCCGGACCAATCGAGCGCACCCACTACTTTGCCGTCACTAACTCGTAACTAGTCAGAACCATTGACCATAGCATCAGCAAGCCAGTTTCTGACAGCTGTTAGACTGGTCGCTAAATAAGTCTGAAAATAAATCCCCTTCAGATACCCTGCCCGCTTTAGTAAAAGTACTCGTAAATTTGGTAATTTTGATAACACCGAGAAACACACGTGTGTGTGTGTGCGTGTGTGTGTGTGTGTGTGTGTGTGTGTGTGTGTGTGTGTGTGTGTGTGTGTGTGCGCGCGCAAGCGTACGTGTGTGTATGGATGGATGGATGGGTGGGTGGATGGATGGATGGATGGATGGATGGATGGATGGATGTGTGTGTGTCAGTGTGTGTGTTTTGTGCGTGTGTTTGTGTGTGTGTGTGTGTGTGTGTGTGTGTGCGCGCGCGCGCGCGCGCATGTATACCAGATGAAGTAAATTGATCACGTTTATTGTTCTTCACTGTCAGTAATTCATCGATGACTTCATGTAAGATCTCAAATGTAATGAAACAAAAAGTTGTCTTCCTCGTGAAGGATTCTACGACATATATAAGTAACGACTTCGCCATATGGCAGTATTAGAGCACGTTCCGTGTTGACTCAGTGACAGGCTGTTAACTTACTGGACCAATAAAGGCTTGATGGCTTTCATGAAATCTGGACGATGCAGCAGTTCTCGACCACCCTTACAGTAGCACGCTTTCTGACGGAACTAGGAAGAGACGGATAAATGGAATTTTACGGCATATTAGCCTCAGAGTTGGTTAGAACGAGAGCAAGGCAAGTAGAGATTTCCCTCATTATTTGCCTCTTACGAGTCGAATAGGCAGAAGCAGTGGGTCAATTCTTGCCTCCAACTCATAGGGGACGGAACTATGAAAAGCTGAGACCAGTTAATTGCAGATACCTCCCCGAGCTTTTCATGTCAGAGTGGATGGGGTTGAGGTGGGAGCAGGGCTGTGAGTGTGAGGTGGAGGTGGAAGGGAGGGTGCCTCTGTTTCGGGGTGAGGTGGGGTAACCAGAATCTGCGTGCGCCACCCACCTCACTGCTGTCGTTTTTCATCTTCAGTGTGGCGATGACGTCACCCGACTTCTGACTGTCGCCGTGGAAGTTGAAGTGGATGTCTTCCTCCGTGGTGGCGGCCTGCCGCGGACTGGAGCGGAACGCCAGCCTTGCCGCCTTTTCCAATACCACTTTTTCCTCGAGAGAACCTGCACAGATTTACTGTTGCCATAGCAACACACGCCCATACACACAAAAACGCACATGAGCGGGCACACATACATAAACAGAAACTTACAGGAAGGGCAGAGGCAAAGAAAGGTGGGTGGGGGTGGGGAGTGATTAAGTGCGTGAGAGAGAGAGAGAGAGAGAGAGAGAGAGAGAGAGAGAGAGAGAGAGAGAGAGAGAGAGAGAGAGAGAGAGAGAGAACGAACGAACGATTTTTTTATGCCGGAGGCCTGTCACAACGTACATCAAGTTCATGCCTCATAGGCAGGAAAACAAAACTCTATTGCAATCGCCTTACGACGTCTCTTGAAATCATGTTATGAGTAAACTGCGATGGATCTTATTTCCATACAGTTCTGTGTTGATAAGACACTCACTGCATTTCTCCCAACTGCTGCAAGAGTCACATGTGAAATATAATTCCGCCTAATGTCGCCATACACGGGACAATCGAACAACAAGAAGGGCAAAGCCCATACGACTCACATGTTTGACCTTTACCTTTACATGACCTTGATCTTCAGGTGACCTTCATGGTCAAGGTCAAACAACTAAACCTAGCAATGACATCATACACTAAGAAATGCTTTACACATTTTCCCTACCAAAATACATGTGACCTAGACCCAAGGTCAAGGTCATCCAAGGTCATGCAACACAAAGCTGTTAATTCCAGACATGGGAAGCACAATGGTGCTTATTGGCACTTCTTACAAACTTCAGAGAAAATTGAGAAAATGTGAAAAATGGCTGTTTTTTATACAACATTTATGGCCCCTGCGACCTTGACCTTGAAGCAAGGTCAAGTCACTATGTATGTTTTTTGATGCCTTGTCATCATACACCATCATGCCACATTTGGTATTGATAGACTTAATAGTCTCCGAGAAAATTCTAACGTTAAAGTTTTCGGACGCCCGGACGCCCGGACGGACGAAACGAGTGAGTACATAGACTCACTTTTGCTACACCTGGCGTACGTCGACACGCATTTCCTCCTTTACAAAAATAAAGCAATTTAATCTGAACAGTGTGTACATAACAAAAATCCATTTAAAATGCGTCGTGTTCATGGCTTCAGGTAAAACTAGCTTTGTACACAATGTCAACACATGGTTCGGCGTGGATGCGTCGACCTGCTTTCCATCTATAAAATGTAGGAGCTTTCACGACCTATTGATGCATTCAACATACAGCTTTCATAAATTAATGCTGTGCATGGCTTACATTTTCTTTGGATGGGTTTCTAGTATCCCAAAATAGAGCGTGTTTTGTGCGAACCAGAGACAGGTCAACCATTGAATTGTACAAGGAGTTGGCTAGTTCACCTCTTGTAGTGACCTCTACGCATGCACATTAGATGGGATATCCCAAGATAATAATAAATATTCATCTGGGTCATTACTTCCTTGTGGCGACCAAGTAGCGTCTCATGCACACCTTACTGTCGTAGTTAGGAACAACTCAAAGTTGTGAACAACGAAGTAGACAACTACGACGTAGTTACCACCTAACATAGTAGGTTCATATGCACCCCACCACAGATTCCTACCTTCCTGCTGTTTGTAAGCTGTTGTCAGGTCTAGGCGGGAGATGGTGCCTGCAGCCTTGGTACTGATGCACTTTCCCACGGCATTCCGCTCTACCAGGAAGGGTACCATGTTTCCGTCAGCGTCCACACTCCAGTGCACACGCTCCCCATTCACCTCAGCGAAGAGGAATTTGGCGTCATAGCCCAGGTACAAGTCTCCAGCGCGTAGCGCCCGAACTGAGACGGGTCCGCAAGTGAAGACTCCTGTACAAGCAAGAACGCTGCTACCATCTGGTGAGTTCATTGCAAAAGGTTCAGTATGCAGTTAAATCAGTTACTTCCTGCTCACTGAGTCTTTACTCACTAATCACTGACATCCTCACCAACAAACTGATGGACTGAACTGCTTCAGGAGTGGATTCACCCCCACACTTATCCGATCATGTTTGCCCTATATATGTGATCCATTCAAAGTACTCAAGAGCAGGTATGCTGTAGACACCTCTAATGAGTATTGTGGGGAATGTTGACTCTTGGAGTGGAGAGCTTTCTACAGAGGGCCTAAGGGTTGAAGGGTCACTTGATGATGACATTCCACTTCAGACACTGCGTAGGGGACAGAGCACCACTCATACCTTCGTTGCACTCCTGGGGCGTAGCGTCAAAGGCTTGCCAGCCGTCGTGGCCCTGGGGCAAGTCCGGCCTCTTGAACCAGGCTTCGTTCCACACGTGGTAGTCCCTGTCAACAGCACAGCGTGTCAGCAGCGTGCACACTTGCACAGCCTGTCAGGCTTACCGCAAACTCAACCAAACCTTTCTATCTCTGGACTGTGCTTTCGGGTACTACGAGTCCCTGTCTGATTTAAAACACGGAATACAACGACGACTACGTCGACACTCGCGATGCTGCTGCTGCTGCTGAATGAATGAAAAATTGTATCATACCGTTAGTTCTATCTGCTTTACATTTGGGACTAAGTTATAGCGACAGCAATAACATAAATACGAGATTATTTGTTCAATTATAAGTTTTGAAAACCCACAGAAACTGGGCAATCCAAACCATATTGGCGTATGAGCACACACATCAACATATGTACAAATAAAAACACGCGTGTTCACACAAAAGCACACACACAAAACACACGCATTCTCACGCACACACACACACACACACACACAGCGAAAGAGAGAGAGAGAGAGAGAGAGAGAGAGAGAGAGAGAGAGACAGACAGACAGACAGACAGACAGACAGGCATAGAGAGACAGACAGACATAGAGAGAGAGAGAGAGAGAGAGAGAGAGAGAGAGAGAGAGAGAGAGAGAGAGAGAGAGAGACACACACACACAGACAGAGAGAGACTTTGACTTTGACTTTATTCATCCGACGACCCATTGGAATAAAACATTTCACACGACTATGTCATCCGAATCGGTTTTTGTCTGCTTTACACGAATAGAGCTAAAATTGCGCACAACCATTGTATATACATGTACACTTGGGGCTGTTAGATATCACATGAAAGTTCATTTCTATGTGTGTTGTTGGTACTTACATAAGTCATCTCGACGTCGTTATCAGTTAACTTATGTACATGAACAGAATCCCATTAGACCTCATTTGTACAAGCTGTGTCAATTAGGGGCAATGTCATCTTTATACATGAGGTTTCCTTCAGCCTTACATACAACGATACAGAAGGGAATTGGACCTGTAATAGCAATATTGTACACTTAAAAGCAGCACAAAAACATATTCTTCTCCTCGTTTGGGGCTTTTGCATCGTCGCTCTACCGCCATTACCACGCATGCATAGAATACACACATTGTAATTTTTGTCTTTGTACATGCTTTTTCGTTGTAATACATATGATCAAAGCTGTAGTATGAAAATTTGTACATTTAAAATATCATAAACAATTTACTCCCCAATCGAGATTTGCTATTCCTCTACCAACTGCCAACTTAATCCATCTGCATAGAATAATTATGTACCTGGTAATATCTCTCGTTTTCTGAACATCCCGGACTTCGATCAGGTAGGCAAGACTCAAGTGGACAGAATAGGCAGCGATTGTCTGCTTTTTGTACATCATTGTATCTTTTATTTACACGTATATCATTTATCTCTAGTCTAAATTTAATGAAACAATCTCTGAATTTCTTTATGATGATATCATTTATATAGCTTTCACATTCAAATTTGTATTTAAATAATCTGTACATCGATCTTAGTATTCCACTCCTGACGGAAGCAATCTTGCAATCTGAACTTTAGAGCTCCCAGAAATATCTGTTCGTTTGCGACGACACCATTTTTCCACATACCCATTGCCGAGTTTGGACAGGCATTCTGCTATTGCATTTGGCCAGCTAAGTCTGCCTGGGGCGGTTGAATTCCGCAACATGAGGTAGGCTTGCTTTGGAAGCCTGTTTACTGGCATCCTACACAACCTGAGGCAATATATATATGACAGGACAGCTCGTATAATACAGCTCGCAAGCATAGGATACCTTCCTGTCTCTCCGTACACCATGTGGTTAGGAGATTTGACATCTACATTGAGGAATCGCTTGCAAGCGAATAAGTGCGCCTTCTCTACATCTCCGCGTCTTTGTAATCCCCACAATTCTGCACCGTACAACAGTTTAGGATGTATCTGTGCGTCAAATAGCTTAAGATACACCAGTGAGTTGCAGCTGTGAATACACCACATGGTTTTCAGCAACAAAACTGTTGTTGTTTTTAGCTTTGATGGTCTGATTCTCCATGGAGACTTTAGTGGACAGTCTCGTTGTGAAAACAAAACCAAGATATCTATTGGAGTTCACACCTTCTGGTCTCTTTCCATCCAGAAACCATCTTTCTCCCTGTGCCAAATGTCCTCCTCTTCGGAAGACCATGACCTTGGTTTAATCATTGTTTTCAGAGAGTCCGAGGGTCTTTGACACATCTTGTAGGTATTCAATGTGATGTTGTAGTCCCACAGACGTCGATTACAACAGTACAACATCGTCCGCAAACAAGAGAAAGTACAATTCTGGCATACCAGGAATGAATTGCACGCCATGAAGTCCGTGTTTACGTACATAGTCTGCGACATGGGTAATACATAAGGAAAACATTGTTGCGCTCTCGAATCCTCCTTGTTTTACGCCGGAGGGGCGCTAAAAAAGTCGGATACAAACAGATCCCACCTGACACACGCCTCCACATGGGAATACATGCTTTCAACAAGTCCAACATTTTTTTTCGATAGCTCTACTTTTTCGATGATTTTCCAAAGGCGTTCGCGGGTTACTGAATCGAAAGCTTTTTGCAATCTATGAAGCTGCATAAAGTTTTCTCCTGCCTGTACCAAATACCTTCTTGACCGCTATTGCATACAGTGTGAATTGGTCGGTTGCGGAGGGGTCTGCCCGGAACCCTGTCTGCTCGAAACAAAACTTTCCTCTCTTCTCTGCCCATCTCTGTAGGCGCCTGGTTAAGATAGACGAAAATACCTTACCCATTGTGCTCATGCAGCAGGGATATTCCCCTGTAATTTTGGGGATCTAGCCTGTCACCCGTCTTGTGGAGAGACACTATTAAGGACTGGTTCCTGCTCTTTGGGAAGAAATGACTTTCAAACATTTTATTGAAGAGACGTGTAAGAAAGTCCGAAATCTGATCAGATGCTAGTTTTCAGTAATCCCCCGGTATTTTGTCTAAGCCTGCCATTTTAAGAATCATATTAATTTAATTGCTAATGTAACTTCTCTAGTAATCTGAGCATCTAGTTTTTCGTCTATCACCTCAGCTTGTATCTCATTCGAAGGCATGTTTTCGATTAAGTTCTGACTTTGTCGGAACAAGTTTCGAAAGTGGTTTTCCCAAGTGTTTATTTCGATAGCTAGGAATGGCATTCTTCTTTTGGACATTTTACGTATCAAGGACCAGAAGATAGAGGAGTTATTTATACTAGACATTACTTTTTCTGGTATTAAAAATCGCTGGCGCTGAACCTCCAGTTTTTGGCATTGGGGGGATAAAAAATCCTTCTTTCTCCTTCACCAATGTCCAATCTCCTCGAAATTACGTCACGTTATTCGACGTCAAATGATCACGTCACACATGCCAAAACTTCCCTTGAGTCGCGACAGAGTTCGGTCCCTTGCCTTCTTTGCAACACCAAAACGTAAAATGAAAGTCACTTTCTTTTTAAGCCTCGATTCTGAAAATTGGATGCTTTCAATCGGACCTAACTTCCAGTAAGTGTGCAAAATGACAAGGAAATCCGTCCAGTAGTTTATGAGATATCAGCCGTTAAGTCGGGTCTGACAGACACACAGACACACACACACACACACACACACACACACACACACACACACACACACACACACACACACACACACACACACACACTCAGATATAAACCGCTGGCCCTGAACCTCAAGGTTTTGGCATATATTTTTAAAAAACAATAAAAACCGCTGGCGCTGAACCTCCAGGTTTTGGCATAAAAAAAACAACAACAACAACAAAAGATCGGGTTGGAATCCGGACAACCTCTCGAGAAAAGAGGGGGGGAAAAAAGTAAGATTCGAACCCGCAACCTCTCACGTGTACAACAACGGGTGGGGTGGCTCTCTCTCTCTCTCTCTCTCTCTCTCTCTCTCTCTCTCTCTCTCTCTCTCTCTCTCTCTCTCTCTCTCTCTCTCTCTCTCTCTCTCTCTCTAATACCATACACACATCAACAAAAAAAAGCTTCTGTGCAGATTCGAACCCGTACGCGCATCCCCTACAACCAAGCATGTCCCAGCGACAAAAAAATATTCGACGCGCTACCGAGGGAGCTAATCCATAAAGCTGTGAGGACCTCCAGTAAACCTAGAGGGATAAAAAAATCCTTCTTTCTCCTTCGCCAATCTCCAATCTCCTCGAAATTACGTCACGTTATTCGACGTCAAATGATCACGTAAATTATGCCAAAACTTCCCTTGAGTCGGGACAGAGTTCCGTCCCTTGCCTTCTTTGCAACACCAAAACGTTAAAACAGTCACTTTCTTTTCAAACCTCGATTCTGAAAATTTGATACTTTCAATCGGACCTAACTTCCAGTAAGTGTGCAAAATTTCAAGGAAATCCGTCCAGTAGTTTATGAGATATTATCCGTTAAGTCGGGACTGACACACACACACACACACTGACACACAACACACACACACACACACACACACACACACACACACACACACACACACACACACACACACTCACACACAGACTGACAGACAGACAGATAAAGCTGTGATGTCCTCCAGTAAACCTGGAGGGATAAAGCTGTGAGGATCTTCAGTAAACCTGGAGGGATAAAAAATTATTCTTTCTCCTTCACCAATGTCCAATCTCCTCGAAATTACGTCACGTTATTCGACGTCAAATGATCACGTCACACATGTTGCATTCGGACTCTGTTGTAGGGTTTTCTTGGAATATTACCGCCCACAACCCAGGGAGTGCAGGCCGCCACTCCTAAGATGATTAACAAAGATTAAAACAAGGGCCATACCCAATATTATAGACACGCCATGGTTTTGGCATTAAAAAATCAGTATCGTCCCTTGAGTCGGAAAGGCCCTTGCCTTCTTTGCAACACCAAAACTTCCCTTGAGTCGGGACAGAGTTCCGTCCCTTGCCTTCTTTGCAACACCAAAACGTACAAAAAGTCACTTTCTTTTCAAACCTCGATTCTGAAAATTTGATTAATTTAATCGGATCTAACTTCCAGTAAGTGTGCAAACTTTCAAGGAAATCCTTCCAGTAGTTTTTGAGATATCAGCCGTTAAGTTGGGACAGACAGACACACACACACACACACACACACACACACACACACACACAGACAGGTAAAGCTGTGAGGACCTCCAGTAAACTTGGAGGGATAAAGCTGTGAGGACCTCCAGTAAACCTGGAGGGATAAAGCTGTGAGGACCTCCAGTAAACCTGGAGGGATAAGTTTTCTTTTCCCTAATTGTTCTTTTCTATTCGTTTCTGGCTTGTATGTAGTTGTCTCTGTTTCTTTGAGTTCGTGTTATCCTGAAGACTGAAAGCAGCATCTTAGCTCTTGTCTTGGCGTTCTGGCACTCGTCATCAAACCAAATGCTTTGGATTCTCATTTTGTCGCTCGAGCAACCAGATCTGACTTTACTTCTCATACATTTAGCACAATCAAGTAATTTTTCAACCACCATCTGTAGTGCCAAATATGCGTTCCTGATCAGCATCTCACAGGCTTGGTTCATACAAACATTAAACTCGGGAGACTGCAATGCAGTTGCTAAGTCCTGTATCTTGTCCCTGTCCCACACTAGTTTAGAAGTGTTTTTTGTGTTTACCCGCTCATGTCCCTTTACTGCCAAACCAATATTTATCTCAATAGGCACGTGATCCGATATAAGTTGTTGGCCGACTCTGACAACGGTAACATGATCCATGTCGTCGATACTCACGAGACAATAGTCGATCACATTTTCTGCTGTCCTTGAGATGTAAGTAAATTTACCATCTTCATCGCCTGGTTTGCTTCCATTTAGAATGTACAAACGGAATATTTTCACAAGTTAATCAAGGCTCTACCAAACTGGTTTACAGTATGATCTTGAGAGTGACGATAAATTGTTTCCCTATATGCGGAACAGCAAACCACGTCAGCCAGTGACATTACATTTTCACTGTCGTCCTCTGCAATGTTCATGTTTCATTCTCCTGTCCTTGAATTAAAATCTCCGCACATTATTACTGTGGCGTCGGGGTATCTTTCCTGTAGCTGCAATAGTTCGTCTTCTAGTAAGTACATATTACATTTTGACTCTTTATCGTTATAAAAATCGCTGGCGCTGAACCTCCAGGTTTTGGCATAAAAAGAAGAAAAAAGATCGGGTTCGAACCCGCAACCTCTCGAGAAGAGAGGAAAAAAAGTAAGGTTCGAACCTCTCACGTGTACAACAACGGGTGGGGTGGTTCTCTCTCTCTCTCTCTCTCTCTCTCTCTCTCTCTCTCTCTCTCTCTCTCTCTCTCTCTCTCTCTCTCTCTCTCTCTCTCTCTCTTGAATACCATACACACATTAACAAAAAAAAACTTCTGTGTGGATTCGAACCCGTTCATAAATGCCCTACAACAAAGCATGTCCCAGCGACAAAAAAAAATATTCGACGCGCTACCGAGTGAGCTAATCCATAAAGCTCTGAGGACCTCCAGTAAACCTGGAGGGATTAAACAAAATCCTTCTTTCTCCTTCACAATGTCCAATCTCCTCGAAATTACGTCACGTTATTCGACGTCAAATGATCACGTCGCACATGCCAAAACTTCCCTTGAGTCGGGACAGAGTTCCGTCCCTTGCCTTCTTTGCAGCACCAAAACGTTAAAACAGTCACTTTCTTTTCAAACCTCGATTCTGAAAATTTGATACATTCAATCGAACCTAACTTCTAGTAAGTGTGCAAAATCTCAAGGAAATCCGTCCAGCAGTTTATGAGATATCAGCCGTTACGTCGGGACTGACACACAGATAGACAGACACACAGACAGACAGACACACAGACACACAGCCAGACAGCCAGACAGCCAGACAGACAGACAGACAGGCAGGCAGGCAGGCAGGCAGGCAGGCATGCAGGCAGGCAGACAGACAGACAGACAGACAGACAGACAGACAGACAGACAGACAGACAGACAGACAGACAGACAGACAGACAGACAGACAGACAGACAGACAGACAGACAGACAGACAGACAGACAAACAGACAGACAGACAGACAGACAGACAGACAAAGCTGTGAGGAACTCCAGTAAATGTGGAGGGAAAATCCTTCTTTCTCCTTCAGCAATATGCAATCTCCTCGAAATTACGTCACGTTTTTCGACGTCAAATGATCACGTAACTCATGCCAAAACTTCTCTTGAGTCGGGACAGAGTTCCGTCCCTTGCCTTTTTGCAACACCAAAACGTAAAAAAGTCACTTTCTTTTAAAGCCTCGATTCTGAATATTTGATACATTCAATCGGACCTAACTTCCAGTAAGTGTGCAAAATGTCAATGAAATCCGTGTAGAAGTTTATGAGATATCAGCCGTTAAGTCGGGACTGACAGACAGACACACAGACACACAGACAGACACACAGACAGACACACAGACAGACAGTCAGATAAAGCTGTGAGGAACTCCAGAAAGCCTGGAGGGATAATACGGGGAGTCTATGGGAGGAATATACATGCATACACATAAGATAAATAAATCTCTTTGGCTCTGGTTAGATAATCGAACTATGACTGTATTATCAGTATCGCAATTCAGCTGTGCAACCGCGTAATCAAGAGTTTTCTTGACTGCTAGAAGAGCACCCCTGGATCGCCTGCCATGGTGCGACAATTTAACGGTAGGCGTTTGGAAGACTGTATAATCCCATAAATGCACAGATAATTTTTTTTAGGGATAAGAACGTTTCTACTAGATAAAGAACATCAAATTGTAAAACGTATGGAGCAAAACTTGGCTCATTTAGTTTTTATGACAGTCCCTCTACATTCCAGCTTAAGATCTTCATTCTATGCTGGACTGCATCTGATGAAACGTGGTCGGAGACATGTTCACCTTCGTTTTGACTGCCATCACTTACTGAAGTAGGTCGTCGGCCTAACCTTCATGTACTCGTAGCTGAGTTTGTCGGAGTCTCTTTTTCCATATGTTATTCTGCCTTGGTGAAATATTATATCGAAGTCGCTTTCGTCGTGTGGCTAATTTCCTATGGTACTGCTTACGTTTTCTTTAGTACGTCGATTTCCTGCGCCCAGTGAGAGCCGCTCTACGACTTCTTCGTTGACTGCTCTTGCCGCAAAATACTTATTTCGCTGGTTTGATGCGTAACGTCTGGATTACTAGGTGTTCCATTCATCCAATCGAGGATAGACATCTGAGTTTTCTCGCGGTGATGTCGCTGGTCTGCGGGTGGGGACGATGTACTCTTTCAGTGGGAACTTCACGGTCCTCACAGGGCCAGTCACTGTCTGTACGGGGTTGAACTGCATAGGGTAGAATGTCTTCAGGTGGGTCGCCTGCTCTGCTGCTTGTCAACGCTGGTCGGCTTGTTTCGCTAGTATGATCTTTGGGATATCGATGAAGTCTTTTCTTGGTTCGATCAGATTTCGCTCTTGTCTTCTGCTGTTCCGTGGGATAGTTTGTTTGGGAGAGGCCGATTCTAGCCTGTGCAGCCCTTTCGTCGTAACTCTTGTTCGAAAAGGGAGGTTCGGTGGTTGGCTGTATGACAATGATGTTACTTATCGTTCGGTAACAATGTCTTCTGTGTCTGGTTGTGCGAGGCTTACGGTGGTTCTTTCTAGTGGATCTCCTTTTTTGGTGGATGCCTGTTGGGTCATCTGGGGACAGCCAGGGATCATTCTCTGTCCTCTGGAGGATCCTATGGTTGTTGGTGGGCTGCTCGAGAATATTCCTCGTGTCATGCAGAGTTGCAATGACAGTCTTTGTTGTCTTGGTATTTGACCTGTGGTCCAATGGTAAATCTCCGGAAACTTTTATTCCTCTTCCTCTTAAAACACTTCCGCCTCGTTGAAGCAACAGCAGTTTGTCTGTCCAAGTCAGAGAGGACACCATGGCAGCGGGGTTCTTCCGTTATTTTCCTTTTGCCATCTATCCTTTGCACATGCACACTGTCTCGTTCTGACGATGGCACTTCGGGGAGTACTTCTTACGCACGTTCTAGCACTTGATGGAGACACTCCCAATACGATTCGAGTCTTTTCTCTGGAATACCAAATATCCTAACCGTGTTTTTGCTAAAGTCTTGTCCTAAGTTGTTGAACATTGTTTCAGTGACATTTAGGCAGTTGTACAGTTCAAAATGTATTTCATTAGCTTTTTCCTGCATACTGTACTGATTAGCAGTAATGGTTCTTGTGGTTTCGATGAGATTATGAAGTTGGATTTGGTGCCGTCTCTCCATTTCATCTGCCTGTGTTGAGGCACCCGACCTCCCCGTGAATAGCATCACACCTCCCATGTATTTATGTTTCCAAATTCATCATCTTCTCACGAAGGTGTAAGTCAGTCTCTGTTACATTCTGAAAACCCACCCCTTCCGTCCGAGAATGATACACGTTTCCATCTAAAAAGGCCGAGAGGGGAGTAAATGTATCTCAAGGAGATGGGCCAGGGTTGCTTTCCACATTACCATGTTGTGGTATTTGGTTTGTAAGATCCTGCAGATTTGTTGGCTTGGAGCATGGCGTAGTGACGCACATCAATAGCAGTGTCATGTAGAGAACACCACCAAGTATACTCGCCTTGGAAACATATCGAGGCAAGCGTCTCGTTTTCCTGCAGGCATCCTGAGATGACTTTAAATAGTCACTTTCCTGCCAGATTTGTAACTGTTCTGTCCTAGTTTTCTCCCATACTGTACGCCAATGCAAAGCCTGTACAGGTAGAGTTCGATACCCATTTCAACAGTGAGGTTTAGCAGTGCCTAGATTTGTATGGGGACTAGTCTTACGCAGTTCCTTACAAGTTTGAAGGGCTGGGAAGTTCCTGTAAGTACTTTTTGTCTTTTCCCTGGGACGGAAAAATCTGGGTTTATCTAAATATCGTGACAATGCAGTTCCTTACTTAATTTTTCTCTAATTAGCATCTGAAGCAGGTATTCAAGAGACAAGCTACATTTTAGTCTAATACCAGGAATTCTCATTTACTACACAACCTAAATATGATTTCATCGACTCTATGGACGATATCGTTCGGTGCCATCAGAGGCACTACGAATGCTTATGTAGTTTTGCTCCTTGAAGTGATAAAAGATTCGTACTTCCCCATTTGTAGTAGTTATGCTCTGACGATCACGAGTGGCGGTCATAGGCCAAAACTTTGCTGTGTTGACTTGGCCGTTGGTAGCATAACATTACCACATTAACACATTAGAATGCGTCGGCTTGTAGTCTCATCTTTAGAACCGAGGGATGTTGGGCCGGATCCACGTACCGTTCAATGAATTTTGTGAGTAGTGTTACTCTGACACGAGTCGGCAATAAAAGGTTTGGTACTCTCAGCCTTCAATGTTCGGGTTTTGTACCAAGCAGTAATATAACAAGCATTCTAAAAGTCCGTTTAGTTTCAATGCTTTTCGTCTCAAATAATAGCGGCGTAGATTGTTAAGTTTTTCAGCAGCCCCTGAGTCTTCTGCATCAAGTTATAGCAGCGTATGATGGATAATGTTTACGGTGTAGCAGACTCTGTAGTCTACTGAAGGTTCATGACCATACACTCACTAGAGCTGATTGAAGCAGGAATTAGTCAAGTCTATTTCACAGTTCGTCTTTCACAATCACGCAAAGGGGGACGGAGGGCAACAGCGCAAAACAATTTCACCCGCCAACTTGTCGATAGTACACAGTCGTGTTCCGCCAAGGTGACACAAATACATAATAGGAATTAATGTCCAGTAGTCTTCTATTATCCAAGCTTAAACTTACTCAATTGCGTCTCGTTTGTTGTTGTCGTTGGTAGACAAGGGTTTCTTTCCTATGCAGAACGTATATTATGGAATCTATTTTAAATTAGATAATGTAATGGCAGCCAAGTACAACGCATCATTAGCACATCTTGCTGTAGACAAGTGGCAATTTCAGAGGATGAGCATTTAATATACTTTAGATATGTTGGATGGGAAGGCAAGTTCCTGTAAATACTTTTTATTTTTTGCTTTGGAACGTCCTAGACGTTGAACCAATGCTAACGCAGTCGTACATAAGGGTACGTGCATCGTAGATGTTCACCATGTATCATTCACGCACTGACAGAATTACACGCGTGGCCAGATTTACGACACAGGGTTGCAGCCAGTATAATATTGTCAAGATATTTAAATAAACCCAGATTCTTCCCGTCCCACGAATAGAACCACGGCACTGCGCCTCGCACATCGTTAAACATTCATTTCATAGTTTTACTTACTTGGTTTCAAGTCAGTCATTCCCTGGGACAGGTCAGATTAAACGGGGGTGAAACTCGCTTGGCTGCACGCGTCTTTCATCCTAGTGAAGACATGTCGAATAAGTTCGCAGGCTATTTATCCCGGTAGCAGTCGGTCATGGCTTCGCCGCGTCAAATCGGGCGACAAAGTTGGCGGAGTTCAGAAGTTTGGTGTTTGTTTTCTTCGTGGTGCTGTTGTATCACTTATTGACTTCAGTTGATTTAGCCCAGCTCTTCTGCGGGGTGCGTCTGATTTCTGATTTCTGATTTCTGAGAGAGAGAGAGAGACAGAGTGAGAGAGAGAGAGATGGAGATGAACTGAACAGAGCAGCAGAACCAAGCAGAGCAGAACCAAGCAGAGCAGAACCAAGCAGAGCAGAGCAGAACAGAGCAGAACCAAGCAGAGCAGAACCAAGCAGAGCAGAACCAAGCAGAGCAGAACAGAACAGAGCAGAACCAAGCAGAGCAGAACCAAGCAGAGCAGAACAGAACAGAGCAGAACCAAGCAGAACAGAACCAAGCAGAGCAGAACAGAACAGAGCAGAACCAAGCAGAGCAGAACCAAGTAGAGCAGAACCAAGCAGAGCAGAACCAAGCAGAGCAGAACCAAGCAGAGCAGAACCAAGCAGAGCAGAACAAAACAGAGCAGAACCAAGCAGAGCAGAACCAAGCAGAGCAGAACCAAGCAGAGCAGAACAGAACAGAGCAGAACCAAGCAGAGCAGAACCAAGCAGAGCAGAGCAAAACAGA
>JAWQFJ010002290.1:90000-103680 GCA_034096865.1 Theodoxus fluviatilis
CTCACTAATCTAGCACGCACCACTGACACATCTAGCAAGCACCACTCACACATCTAGCATGCACCGCTCACACATCTACCACGCACCTGACACATCTAGCACGCACCACTGTCATATATAGCACGCACCACTGACACATCTAGCACGCACCACTGACACTTCTAGCATGCACCACTGGCATATATAGCAGGCACCACTGACACATCTAGCATGCACCACTGGCATATATAGCACGCACCACTGACACATCTAGCACGCACCACTGACACATCTAGCACGCACCACTGACACATCTAGCACGCACCACTGACACATCTAGCGCGCACCACTGGCATATATAGCACGCACCACTGACACATCTAGCACGCACCACTGACACATCTAGCATGCACCACTGGCATATATAGCACGCACCACTGACACATCTAGCACGCACCACTGACACATCTAGCATGCACCACTGGCATATATAGCACGCACCACTGACACATCTAGCACGCACCACTGACACATCTAGCACGCACCACTGACACATCTAGCACGCACCACTGACACATCTAGCACGCACCACTGACACGTATAGCACGCATCACTGACATATGCAGCACGCACCACTGGCATATATAGCACGCACTACTGACACATCTAGCACGCAGCACTGACACATCTAGCACGCACCACTGACACATCTAGCACGCAGCACCGACACATCTAGCATACACCACTGACACGTATAGCACGCATCACTGGCATATGCAGCACGCAACACTGGCATATATAGCACGCACCACAGACACATCTAGCACGCACCACTGACACATCTCGCACGCACCACAGACACATCTAGCACGCACCACAGACACATCTAGCACGCACCACTGGCATATATAGCACGCACCACAGACACATCTAGCACACACCACAGGCACATCTAGCACGCACCACAGACACATCTAGCACGCACCACAGACACATCTAGCACGCACCACTGACACATCTAGCATGCACCACTGGCATATATAGCACGCACTACTGACATATATCGCACGCACCACTAGCATATATCGCACGCGCCACTGGCTTATATCGTACACATCACTGGCATATATCGAACGCACCACTAGCATATATCGCATGCACCACTGACACATCTAGCACGCATTACTGACACATCTAGCGCGCACCACTGACACATCTAGCGCGCACGACTGACACATCTAGCACGCACCACTGACACATCTAGCACGCACCACTGACACATCTAGCGCGCACCACTGGCATATATCGCACGCATCACTGGCATATATCGCACGCATCACTGGCATATATCGCACGCACCACTGACGCATCTACCACGCACCACTGGCGTATATAGCTCGCACCATTTACACATCTAGCACGCACCACTGACACATCTAGCACGCACCACTGACACATCTAGCGCGCACCACTGGCATATATCGCACGCATCACTGGCATATATCGCACGCATCACTGGCATATATCGCACGCACCACTGACGCATCTACCACGCACCACTGGCATATATACCACGCACCACTGGCATATAATTTATAGCTCGCACCACTGACACATCTAGCACGCACCACTGGCATATATCGCATGGATCACTGGCATATATCGCATGCACCACTGACGCATCTTGCACGCACCACTGGCATATCTAGCACGCACCACTGACACATCTAGCACGAACCACTGACACATCTAGCTCGCACAAATCACACATCTAGCACTTACCATCTACACATTTAGCTCGCACCATTCACACATCTAGCACGAACCACTGACACATCTAGCTCGCACAAATCACACATCTAGCACTTACCATCTACACATTTAGCTCGCACCATTCACACATCTAGCACGAACCACTGACACATCTAGCACGCACAAATCACACATCTAACACGTACCATCGACACATTTAGCTCGCACCATTCACACATCTAGCACGAACCACTGACACATCTAGCACGCACAACTGACATATTTAGCACGCACCCTCACACATCTAGCACGCACCGCTCACACATCTAGCAAGCACCGCTCACACATCTAGCACGACCCGCTCACTAATCTAGCACGCACCGCTCACATATCTAGCACGCATCACTGACACATCTAGCAAGCACCACTCACACATCTAGCATGCACAACTCACACATCTAGCATGCACCGCTCACACATCTAGCACGACCCGCTCACTAATCTAGCACGCACCGCTCACTAATCTAGCACGCACCACTGACACATCTAGCAAGCACCACTCACACATCTAGCATGCACCGCTCACTAATCTAGCACGCACCACTGACACATCTAGCAAGCACCACTCACACATCTAGCATGCACCGCTCACACATCTACCACGCACCTGACACATCTAGCACGCACCACTGTCATATATAGCACGCACCACTGACACATCTAGCACGCACCACTGACACTTCTAGCATGCACCACTGGCATATATAGCAGGCACCACTGACACATCTAGCATGCACCACTGGCATATATAGCACGCACCACTGACACATCTAGCACGCACCACTGACACATCTAGCACGCACCACTGACACATCTAGCACGCACCACTGACACATCTAGCGCGCACCACTGGCATATATAGCACGCACCACTGACACATCTAGCACGCACCACTGACACATCTAGCATGCACCACTGGCATATATAGCACGCACCACTGACACATCTAGCACGCACCACTGACACATCTAGCATGCACCACTGGCATATATAGCACGCACCACTGACACATCTAGCACGCACCACTGACACATCTAGCACGCACCACTGACACATCTAGCACGCACCACTGACACATCTAGCACGCACCACTGACACGTATAGCACGCATCACTGACATATGCAGCACGCACCACTGGCATATATAGCACGCACTACTGACACATCTAGCACGCAGCACTGACACATCTAGCACGCACCACTGACACATCTAGCACGCAGCACCGACACATCTAGCATGCACCACTGACACGTATAGCACGCATCACTGGCATATGCAGCACGCAACACTGGCATATATAGCACGCACCACAGACACATCTAGCACGCACCACTGACACATCTCGCACGCACCACAGACACATCTAGCACGCACCACAGACACATCTAGCACGCACCACTGGCATATATAGCACGCACCACAGACACATCTAGCACACACCACAGGCACATCTAGCACGCACCACAGACACATCTAGCACGCACCACAGACACATCTAGCACGCACCACTGACACATCTAGCATGCACCACTGGCATATATAGCACGCACTACTGACATATATCGCACGCACCACTAGCATATATCGCACGCGCCACTGGCTTATATCGTACACATCACTGGCATATATCGAACGCACCACTAGCATATATCGCATGCACCACTGACACATCTAGCACGCATTACTGACACATCTAGCGCGCACCACTGACACATCTAGCGCGCACGACTGACACATCTAGCACGCACCACTGACACATCTAGCACGCACCACTGACACATCTAGCGCGCACCACTGGCATATATCGCACGCATCACTGGCATATATCGCACGCATCACTGGCATATATCGCACGCACCACTGACGCATCTACCACGCACCACTGGCGTATATAGCTCGCACCATTTACACATCTAGCACGCACCACTGACACATCTAGCACGCACCACTGACACATCTAGCGCGCACCACTGGCATATATCGCACGCATCACTGGCATATATCGCACGCATCACTGGCATATATCGCACGCACCACTGACGCATCTACCACGCACCACTGGCATATATACCACGCACCACTGGCATATAATTTATAGCTCGCACCACTGACACATCTAGCACGCACCACTGGCATATATCGCATGGATCACTGGCATATATCGCATGCACCACTGACGCATCTTGCACGCACCACTGGCATATATAGCACGCACTACTGACACATCTAGAACGCACCACTGGCATATATAACACGCACCACTGACACATCTAGCACGCACCACTGACACATCTAGCACGCACTTCTGACACATCTAGCACACACCACTGACACATCTAGCACGCACCACTGACACATCTAGCACGCACCACTGACACATCTAGCACGCACCACTGGCATATATAGCACGCACCACTGACACATCTAGCACGCACCACTGACACATCTAGCAAGCACCACTACACATCTAGCATGCACCACTGGCATATATAACACGCACCACTGACACATCTAGCACGCACCACTGACACATCTAGCACGCACTTCTGACACATCTAGCACACACCACTGACACATCTAGCACGCACCACTGACACATCTAGCACGCACCACTGGCATATATAGCACGCACCACTGACACATCTAGCACGCACCACTGACACATCTAGCAAGCACCACTGACACATCTAGCATGCACCACTGGCATATATAGCACGCACCACTGACACATCTAGCACGCATCACGGGCATATATAGCACGCACCACTGACACATCTAGCACGCACCACTGACACATCTAGCACGCACCACTGACACATCTAGCACGCACTACTGACACATCTAGCACGCACCACGGGCATATATAGCACGCACCACTGACACATCTAGCACGCACTACTGACACATCTAGCACGCACCACGGGCATATATAGCACGCACCACTGACACATCTAGCACGCACTACTGACACACTTAGCATGCACCACTGGCATATATAGCACGCACCACTGACACATCTAGCACGCACCACTGGCATATATAGCACGCACCACTGACACATCTAGCACGCACCAAGGCATATATAGCACGCACCACTGACACATCTAGCACGCACCACGGGCATATATAGCACGCACTACTGACACATCTAGCACGCACCACTGACACATCTAGCACGCACCACGGACATATATAGCACGCACTACTGACACATCTAGCACGCACCACTGACACATCTAGCACGCACCACGGACATATATAGCACGCACTACTGACACTTCTAGCACGCACCACGGACATATATAGCACGCACTACTGACACTTCTAGCACGCACCACGGGCATATATAGCACGCACCACTGACACATCTAGCACGCACCACTGACACTTCTAGCATGCACCACTGGCATATATAGCACGCACTACTGACACTTCTAGCACGCACCACGGACATATATAGCACGCACTACTGACACTTCTAGCACGCACCACGGACATATATAGCACGCACTACTGACACATCTAGCACGCACCACTGACACTTCTAGCATGCACCACTGGCATATATAGCACGCACTACTGACACTTCTAGCACGCACCACGGACATATATAGCACGCACTACTGACACTTCTAGCACGCACCACGGACATATATAGCACGCACTACTGACACTTCTAGCACGCACCACGGACATATATACCACGCACCACTGACATATATAGCACGCACCACTGACATATATAGCACGCACCACTGACGCATTTAGCACGCACCATCGACACACCTAGCATGCAACCTTGACACCACCAAAACAACGACATAATCCTGTTGCGTTTATTGAGCAGAAGGTATTCTTCAGAATTTCATGAAAGGGCGTCATTGAGGAAATCACACTACAGTAGGTTTTCATCACTAGATATAAAAGTATCGTCTGGTTATGCGAGCAGTACATAGTGAGAAGGAAAGAGAAGACGAAAGATTAGTACTCACGCGTGGTTGCTACGGCGGCGAAAGTCCAGCACTGGCCGAACTTGACGCCCTTCCTCTTCTTGAGGAACTCCTCGAGAATGGCGGCGCTACCATTCCAGGTGTAGGGCGCCACGCCGTCGTCATACTTGCCTGACCAGTTCCCCACCAGGACGCCGCTGTCTCGGTCTGTGTTGTTGATCTGCGAAGGCGAGAGAGAAGCACAGTGCTGCTGCCGACACGCATAACCAGCTGACGTTCCCTTGAACTTTCATCGGTAAGAGCAGAATCGTCCTGTTTTACACTTACTATACTGAATGTTGCCCCGCATAATCGAGACCGCGCATCAGAATGACCAATTCTCACATATTTAACGAATGTGGTGTATTCTTTCCTCAGTCAACCTTCATTCCAGCCAAAGAATAGCCAGTCAATTAAGACATATCATACTTTTTAAAGCGCGCATGATATTACGGAAGAAACCCCACCAACAAAACAAAACCCCACGAAAATTCACTGTGAGTTTCGCTTTTTTATATTTCTGTATAACTGCGACTTTTCAATGAAGTGGAAACAGCTCCAACTGGGCATGACCATGTTTTCAGGTGTTCTACGTCACTCGCAATCTCGACGACTCTGCCACTTAGATTTTTCAACTCTCCAACATCACTCCCTACTTTGCCCAAGGCAGCAAGCCACCTGTCAGCTCAATGTTTGTTAGAGCGTCATGAGACCTACACAGCACCGAATAAATTCCTATTTAATCTACCTATTCGTCACTTACTAATTTACAGACGGTGCTCATCAGCTTGTACAAATGGCATTCAGCAGCTTGCGTACGGGTAACACAACTTTTTTTCGAAAAGAGTACACACCTGTTTGCATAAAGGTAACTCATCAGTTTGCAGAAAGGTGACTCAACAGCCTGCATGCAGGTTAGTTACCACTTTGAACACGGGTCACTTACCAGCTTGCACATGGTTCTGACGACCAGGACTGGGTTGCCGCGGGAGAGGTCTCCAAGCTCCGACTTGTCCAGCAAGGCTTGAGCCGCCATCAGACACACGTCATCAAACTATGATAGACATCACACGCATGCGTCACCATCAGGATGCGACATGCACTCATCAGTTGAAAAGAGTGAAAGGCGACACCCATTTCGCTGTGTGGAGAACGTATTTTGCTCCGCCTCGCACACCTCTGAGACTATGGCAGTTTTGCAAAGCAATGCTTATGTCAAACTTATCTGTAGTGAAATTGGTGCTCACTGTGCGTCACCTTCATTGACAAACACTCTATTATAGTCGCTTAGAAGACATATCTCCTATCACGTCATCTAGAGACACTCGTAGGAAAGCTTTCCGTTATGTGTGCTCTTTCTGAAAAGGAACTAAGATAGTGAAGGCATCGGCTAGATGTTGACAAAAATGGACTCTAGGTTGCTTTAGCCTGGGTCCTTGTTGGAGGAACAAAAGAGAGACTCGCTTCAGGTTACCCTCGTCAGAGCTGTCCACTAGCGACAGGAGTCATCGCTGACGGAAAACTCGACCTCCAACGTTTTTACGACCAGAAGCCAAAACACTCTACAGTGCCTACTCTGCTCGATATACATGTACCACTTTCAGTATTCAGCTAAGGACGTAATCAATGCACGTATGCATGTATGCATGCATGCATGTATGCTTGTATGCATGTATGCTTGTATGCATGTATGCTTGCATGCTTGTATGCATTACCCTGCATTACTCACTACCCTTGCCCCCCTGGCCAGCTGATGCAACCTCCCCAACTACATCACAAGAGGTCAACCTGAATCCTTTCAAGGTAACTGAAGTCGAGAAAATAGTCAGGTCACTGAAAAACAATACGACACCAGGATATGACGGCGTGGGATACAGATTCCTGAAAAGAAACGTTCCAAAGCTCATTGACACCCTGACAGCCATTTTTAACGTCTGTTGGCGGAATAACAGGATACCTAGTGACTGGAAACATGCAAGTATAAGCCTGCCACCCAAGAAGGGAGGTAATCCAGAACAACCTAGCGACTGGAGACCAATATCCCTCCTCACTTCCTTTTATAAGATTTTCATGAAACTGGTACAAAGCAGAATGCTATCATGGATAGTATCTTCAGGCAGACTATCACCCTTCCAAAAAGCATCTCTTCCAAGAAACGGCCTGCAAGAACATGTGTTTAGTCTCAAAACAATGACCGAGGATTTCAAACATCAGTCCACCCAGTTATACACTGTTTTTGTTGACATAAGAGATGCATATGGCAGCGTGGACCACAGGACCATGCTGGAGGCAATAGAAAGAGCTGGATACCCAGCAAAGATTGTCGACCTCACCAAAGACATATACACAAACTCGACATTTGAGGTACAAACCAGAGGCGGCAAGACTGAGAGAATAACAAGGCATCGTGGCATCGTTCAAGGATGCCCATGGTCCGCCATAGCCTTCGTGCAAGCCATGGACTCGTGGATCCGTTGGATAGAACTAACAACCAATGGGCAGCCTAGTGTATCTCCTTGTCAGGCCTACATGGATGTCATCTACTTTGTGGCCCACAAACCCGAGGTTATCAAAGACATGGCTCAGATCACTGAAGAATACCTAAACCACACGGGTATGCAAGCCAAGCACGCGAAATGTGCGGTACTTCATGGTCAGCGATCGGGAAACAACTGGGCTAAAAGGAACAAAACTCTAGGAGTGGACCTGGTGATCCAAGGAAGTCCATTGCCAAAGTTCGGAAAAGATCAAGCGTACCTCTATCTTGGATTTCATGTCAACCTGGCTGGCACAGCAGGAAAGAAGCAATTGGAGGAAATAAAGGCAGAATTTACATCGACACTGCCCATGATCTCGAGGTCTCCACTCCCCGTCAACAAAAAGATCAAGGCTGTCAACGTCATGGCATCACCCAAACTGAATTTTTTTACAGCAACATGTGGATGACAGAAAAATTCCTCAAAGAATTGGAAGATGAGATCGTCGATTTCGCACGAGACCATCTCAAGCTTAACTCGTCTTCCACAAGAAGCCAAATGTTCACGCCCAAGAACAAAGGAGGCCTAGGCTTGCTAAACCAAAGACAATATACCAAGCTAAGAAAGTGTCGTTTTGGCTAGCAGTGCTAAACAGCGATGATGGACCGGTGAGAAAAACAGCGAGAACCAGCCTAGCTCTCCACATGCAAAAGAGAAAGGTGCCACAAACTACATCCGATGACAATTTTGCTGGCTATAAAATCGATGAAAGGCAAAGGCTCCAGAAAAAGAGCAAAGTGAATTGGCCACGTCGAGTTTCATCAAACTGCATGAACTCTGCCTCCGCCTGAGGATCCAACTTGACTTTGATGCGGATAAAGATATGTTTGCAGTTGCGATTCCAGCTGCAGATGACGACTGCATCTCACTGCGCTTCACCGACCATTCAACACTCTATAGAGCCCTTAAAGAGAAGGAAATCCTTCAAGACCTTGATCACTGGCGGGGTTTGAAACAACAAGGCGGTCTACTAAGAGAGGCCTGCCCTGTAGCTGACATGACGTGCTCCAACACGCATCTCTCCAACAGCAACATCAACGACCATATCACGAAGTATGTGGTGAAGGGGAGACTGCATTTTCTAGAGACAAACGCGGTTAACAACGTTTATTACACGGACACCTACTCAAGAGCGTGCACACTTTGCGGGTTTCATTCAGACACTAACTCGCATGCCTTGAATGGCTGTAACAGGCTGAAAGGTCTGTACACAGAGAGGCACGACATTTGTGTGCACACTGTGAGGCAGACACTAGAGAAGGCGATTTTGACTGAGTTCTGTGAAGTATTTGAAGACCAACATGTCTCGATGTACGGGTTGTCAGTGGTAGGACCTTGCAAACCAGATTTGTGTGTCTTAAATCATCTTAATTCAACAGCCTTCATCATCGAAATGGCCTGCCCGTTTGACACATTCATCGAAAGATGCTATCAACATAAATTTGAAAAGTACATGCCTCTCTGTCTTTCGCTTAACGATGCTGGCTTTTCCACGAAAATAGTAGTCCTGGTGATTGGGTCCCTTGGTACTGTACATCGCAGATTTGTCAAAGGCCTCATGTTGTTGGGCCTATCAAAACGTTTAAGCAGGAGTCTAGCTAAGTACCTCAGTCTGTCAATCATGATAGGGTCGAGGAGAGCTTGGGCTAGAAGAATTTTTTTAATGGAAAGAGAAGTTAGATGAACTTTTGTATGAGCTGACTTGTGAAGTTTTACTAAATCATCGTTGAAGAGACGAATCTGTCCAGATGGGTGCTTCAGTTAGACTAGTGTTCCTTTATGTAGCTGTGATTTTAGCAGCCATGTATGATTTTTGTACATTTTCTGCAATAAAGTGATTTGATATGCATGAATGCATGTATGTATGTATGCATGTATGCATGTATGCATGTATGCATGTATGTCTGTATGTATGCATGCATGTATGTATGTATGTATGCATGCATGCATGTATGTATGCATGCATGCAAGTATGTATGTATGTATGTATGTATGTATGTATGTATGTATGTATGTATGTATGTATGTATGTATGTATGTATGTATGTATGTATGTATGTATGTATGTATGTATGTATGTATGTATGTATGTATGTATGTATGTATGTATGTATGTATGTATGTATGTATGTATGTATGTGTGTTGTGTAGTGTTGTGTTGTGTTGTGTTGTGTTGTGTTGTGTTGTGTTGTGTTGTGTTGTGCTGTGTTGTGTCGTGTCGTGTTGTGTGTGTGTGTGTATGTATGTATCCACAACGGCAGCCGAAAGTCACCATCTGCGGGCTGCAAGATTGATAAAAAGACCGTCTACCAACACTTCCATCAACGATGACAGCGCACCCTGACGACAGAGACAGCAACCCCTTGGAGCGAAGACCTAAACGCACCTCCGCCAGAATGGACTCCACCAGACATCACATTCTCAGCCGTCGAGGTTACTGACGTCATCAAAACACTCCCTGCACGTCGGTCGCCTGGGTGGGACGGGGTCACGTACTACTACATCACACAGCACAGACAGACACTCACTCCAGTGCTCACAGAGATAATGAACATCTGTGCCACTAACAGAAGAGTCCCTCAAGAATGGAAGCGCTCAATCATCACCCTGGTACAGAAAAAGAATGGGGACCCAAATGACATTGACGACTGGCTGCCCATTTCCCTCCTGTGTGCCAGCTACAAGATCTACATGAAGCTGATACAAAGGAAGCTAATGCCGGGGATTGTTGAGACGGGCAGATTGTCATCTCGTCAGAAAGGATCCATGCCACGAAACGGGCTACAAGAGCACGTTTTCACCCTGAAGACAGGAATCGCAGACTTCCTCCACCAGTCTTCCAAACTGTATGTCGTCTCCATTGATATAAATGATGCCTTCGGGAGCACAGACCATCAGCTAATGATCCGTCAACTTGAACAGATGGAATATCCCAATAAGTTGATCGATATCAACCGTAACATCTATACCAACTTCACGTTCCAGGTGAGAACAGCGACCGGGCACATGGAAACTGTGCAGAGGTGCAAAGGCATCATCCAAGAGTGCCCCTGGTCAGTGCTCATTTTCCAACAGGGGATAGACAAGTGGATGCGATGGATCGAGAAGGACTATGAGATGCCACACACTTCGAACCCGATCCAGGGGTATGTGGATAATGTCGTTCTCATGACAAGTCTCATGAGTGAGATTAAAGAAGCCGCCAAAAAGACCGAAAAGTTTATAGAGCACACCTTTTTGGAAATATTTTTAATCTAGCAAAGAGAGCGTTTTCAGTTGGCCCCAAAATTCTCACTGAAAAATTACCATTTGTAAAACAGATTGCATCAAATGCAGCTAAGGGGGTGGTTGAGTCCCAAGCTAAACAACTTGGGGACAAAGCGGTTGCAAGTATCATTAACAAAATTAAGCAATCGAATAAAAACAGTAATCCTGGCGTTCTGAACAGTGCAGTTCCAATGCCTATGGGCGAACCAGTTTCAAATCAGTATTCTAATGCAAGAGCTCTTATCCCTCCAGGTTTACTGGAGGTCCTACAGACTTTATCTGTCTGTCTGTGTGTGTGTGTCTGTCTGTCCCGTCTCCACGGCTTATATCTCAAAAACTACTGGACGGATTTCCTTGAGATTTTGCACACTAACTGGAAGTTAGGTCCGATTGAATGTATCAAATTTTCAGAATCGAGGTTTGAAGAAAAAGTGGTTTTCTAAGGTCGTATAATCGAAGCACCTCTCTAAAAATTATTGAAATGACAATTGACGGAATAGCCAAATTTGACGTCATTAATAGCATGACGTCATTTGCAAGTACAATTTCGATCCTATATGCCAGGAGAAAAATTTCGAAACACCTGGGGAGGTAGGCAATTTGATGGAATGGCGAAATTCCAACATGTGCGACGTCATCAATAACGTGACGTCATTTGCGAGGACAGTTTATAGGAGAATTAATTTAGATAGATAGATATGTCCTCAGATGTCTCAGGCCGCGAGGCCTTTATCTGATCTTTTGATCAGTACTTATGGCTACTCTCACTCTCTCTCTGTCTCTCTCTCTGTCTCTGTCTCTGTCTCTCTCTCTGTCTCTCTCTCTCTCTCTCTCTCTCTCTCTCTCTCTCCCACCCACCCTCTTACTCTCATTCTCTCTTCCCTTCCTCCCCTTTTCCCAGCTCCCCTCCCCCCCTCTCTCCCCCCCTCTGTCTCTCTCTCTCTCTCTCTCTGTCTCTCTCTGTCTCTCTCTCTCTCTCTCTCTCTCTGTCTCTCTGTCTGTCTGTCTCTCTCTGTCTCTCTGTCTGTCTGTCTGTCTGTCTGTCTCTCTCTCTCTCTCTCTCTCTCTCTCTCTCTCTCTCTCTCTCTCTTCCCACACACATTTGAATAATTTGCCTCAAGGGCTGAATGTAAGTAAGAAAGGCAATACTGCCTAATTCACTACCCTTGTAAAATAAAGTTCGTTCGTTCGTTCTGTCTGTCCTGACTTAAGCGCAACAACTTGGTACTGGTAGTCTGTTGGCTTGGCCTAATGGCAGTGAATCGATAATAAAAAGGGGGGAAAACATTTCGTTTGTTTAGTGTGCGGTCTTATTAATGTATGGTCTTTGGTTCAGTCTCTTAACCCTGAGATGGGTTGTTGAGGCACCACTGATGACTTTCGGACAATCTTCCTCCATCGATCTCTATCCTCTGTGGCTCGCTGTGAGTCAGCAAAGGTCAAGCCTGTCCACTCTTTGATGTAGTATTCCCACCTCTTTCTCTGCCTGCCTCTCCTTCTCCCACCTGGTACGCGTACGGTACCTTGCAGGATGGTCTTGGCCAGCCCACTGCCTCTTGACACGTGACCGTACCACTTCAGCTTTCTGCTTTTCACGATTGAGAGCAGGTCTTCGTGCTGTCCAATTGCTCTCCTGACCCTGTTGCTGATTTCCTCATTCGTGACATGGTCTTTATATGAGATGTTCAAAATCTTGCGGTGGTTTACGGAAAAGAACGTTATAGATGCTTTAAAACACTCAGCCATATCAGTTTTCAATGGCACATTTGGTAGAGCATTGAACTCTTGGTCATGCGTGCGCTGAAACTTTTTTCTCTCTCTTTTTTCGAGAGGTTGTGGGTTCAAACCCGACCTGGTTTTTTGTGGTTTTGTGTATGTGTGTTTTCCCCTCCTCTTTTCTCGAGAGGTTGCGGGTTCGAACCCGATCTTTTTTAAATAGTGCCAAAACCTGGAGGTTCAGCACCAGCGGTTTTTATTAATCAAATAACTTCAGGCACAGGCATTAAAAGGTTGTAACAAAGCTATTCTAAAAACACCTCAACGTGTGTCTCTGTGTGTGTAAGACAGGAAAAGGGAAGAAAACACAGAAACAGAG
>JAWQFJ010002291.1:0-27500 GCA_034096865.1 Theodoxus fluviatilis
ATGCTCAACCTGCACTTGTTTTGTGACTAATATGTGAAGAATCTCAAACATGCATGGCTTCTATTGAGTATCATCCCTGAGCAATGAGCTAAACTCACAGTGCCTCTATCTATCCAGGGACAGTTGGGAACTATCATGTTAGAGCATACATCCAGATAAGCCTTCCAAAGCAATTTTTGTCATATCCTTGGAACCGGGTTGTGTCTATCATTGACTGTTTTGAAGTTCTTGTGCAAAGATCATCGTCTCCCACAGCAAGCGCTCAAACATGGTCAAATTACAAACATAACAATACGATCAAGTATTTAATTTCAATCACACCGCATGGTTATATTTCATTTGTTTCAAAGGGGTGGGGTGGTAGGACAAGTGATAAGCATGTAACTCAAAATTGTGGATATATTGAGAATCTAAGACCAAATGACCTGGTACTTGCAGACAGGGGCTTTGACATTGCAGATATTGTTGGCCGAGTAGCTGCTGAAGTGAAGATACCTGCTTTCACTAGAGGAAAAAGTCAACTTTCAGCATTCGATATTGAGTCAACTAGAACTCTAGCAATGCTGCGCATACATGTTGAAAGGGTGATAGGGGTGCAGCAAATTTTCAATTTTGAACAGTGTCATACCAATTGAACTTCTATACAAGATTGAAAATCAGGAAATGACAACACTGGACCAGATTGTGGGTGTTGGTTGTGCGTTGGTGAATCTGTGTGATGGTATTATGTAAATTATCTGCTGTGGGTATTGGTTATGCGTTGTTGAAACTGTGTGATGTTATTATATAAATTATCTGCTGATAGTTATCTTCTTATTTGACAAACTACAGCCAACGCTTTAATGTGTATAGTATATTGCAACAGTAAAACTCAGTTACAGATGTATGATTGTATGAATCACTGAAATTAGATCAAAAATTTTAGCAATGATGGGAGTGGGTTTTTATCTTATGTCTGATGGGAGGTTAAGATAAGGATTATTATATGTTTTAAGTTCACAGAACCTAATGACAGTTGTGAAAATACAAATAGTTATAGTTTTCATATTATTACTTACTATGTTTATCATTCTCTACTGAACTTCTGAAGTGATGAATTATTTTTGAACTTCTCGGGGGGCTATACAGAGCAAACAAGGGACGGTTGCACACACAGAGAGAGAGAGAGAGAGAGAGAGAGAGAGAGAGAGAGAGAGAGAGAGAGAGAGAGAGAGAGAGAGAGAGAGAGACAGAGTGAGAGAGAGAGAGAGAGAGAGAGAGAGAGAGAGAGAGAGAGAGAGAGACAGAGAGAGAGATAGAGAGAGACACAGAGAGAGAGAGAGAGAGAGAGAAACACAGAGAGACAGAGACAGAGACAGAGAGAGAGACAGAGAGAGAGAGAGAGATGGATGGTCAGTGTTTTACGGCCTATCAGCCTTGTAGGCTATGTAGCACGAAAATCACAAGAACAGTTCAGAGTAAACACAAATCAAGTCACGGTGTCCCTAGTTATTCGCCTCTTACGAATCGCGTAGGGAGACGCGATGGGTCAATTCTTACCCCGAACCCACAGGGAGAGAGAGAGAGAGAGAGAGAGAGAGAGAGAGAGAGAGAGAGAGAGAGAGAGAGAGAGAGAGAGAGAGAAATTTACATCATACAGCGTATGTTTCGTCATGTCATCATCCATGAACTACAAAATTCTTGTAGGCCGTGAGGCTTTTGTGCGCTCGAAATTCTTTCATCGTGTAGGCACTCACGCCATACAAGAAATAGTTTACAATCGCGATGTAATCCAGCGAAGGATAATCATCAGGATCTGGTCGACCATAATAATCGAGTTGGCATTCACAACGCCCATCATACTTTACTTGGCTATTACACAAAACTATGTGAGTGCGCAAGCGACTCATTTAGTCGTGGAGGGTCACATATGTATACAATCCAACTTTGAAGAGCTCCTGTGACCTTGACCTTGAAGCAAGGTCAACCAAACTGGTATCAAAAGATAGGGATTACTTTGCCCTATATACCATATAATAGGTGAGGTATCCAATCTCAAAAACTTAAGAGAAAATTGAGAAAATGTGAAAAATGACTGTTTTTTAAACAACATTTATGGCCCCTGCGACCTTGACCTTGAAGCAAGGACAAGTCACTATGTATGTTTTTTGAGGCCTTGTCATCATACACCATCATGCCACATTTGGTATTGATAGACTTAATAGCCTCTGAGAAAAATCCAACGTTAAAGTTTTCGGATGCCCAGACGCCCGGACGGACGAAACGGGTGAGTACATAGACTCACTTTTGCTTCGCATGTGAGTAAAAAATTTAACCCTTATCCTGGTTAGCGCGGCATTTGCCGCGCTCGCCCTTGTGGTCCGCCACTGGTTAGCGCGGCATATGTCGTTTCTGACACAACGTGCGTTCTTGCTCTCTCCAAGTACAAGCCTATCATATAACTCTACGTTTACTGACTCCAGTTCATGCAGAAGAGGTTTCTCTACAGTCTACAGCTTGGCCAATCAACGATCGGGGTGGTTTTATGTGCGTTACAGTAGAAATTATGGTCTATCCCGTACGAATTGAAGCGGAAGCTCGAGTCAGCATGTCGCGATCGCGAAATCTGTTCGAAGACTTTAATCCTTCAGCTGCCGAAGATGAAGATGATGAGGAAACTTTGGATGAAATAATCAGGCAAGCTGTAATTAGTTCTAGAATGCCGATCTCTCAAGCTGCGAGTGATCGAGAGGTAGGAGAAGAGGGGTGGATGCGAACAGTTGATGAGCCGCTAATCGCGTCATTCACCGGTGAGTTGAAACTTCTCGCGGAGATCAACTCTTGACGCTGAGCTAATTGACTTTTTCAATCTATTCCTGGATGATACAGTTTTTGATTTGCTTGTGGAGAAAACAAACTTGTATGCTGAGAGGAAACTAACTGGAAAGCAACGATCGAGCCGTCTCCTCATTCGCGATTGTTACGCTGGTCGCCTGTCAGCTGTGACGAAATGTAAACATTCCTTGCTCTCGTGATCCTCATGGGTATCGTTGTGAAATCGTTCATCCCAGCATATTGGAGCACAGATGAAGTCGATGCCACTCTGTTTTTTGGTCAGACAATGTCGCTCACACGTTTCCAAGGAATACTGAGCAACCTGCACTTGGCAGACAACGTGCTCGACGACAAGACTAATCCGTTGTTCAAAATACGGCCATGTAGATAACTCTTCCAGATAGCAGAACTAGGTGGACATGTGTAGGAGACAAACTTTACTGCAGACTGTTTTCATGCTGAATTATCCACATATTGATGCTATTCAGTTTCTACATTTGCAATAATATGAAGAATATTGCATAAGAGATGGAAGAGTATAGGTAATCAGAATTACTTCATTTTGCCTCTCTAATACATGGCTCATCGAATTTGCATTGTAATTTAAAGAGTGCATTTTTGGTCAAAGAGAATGATACATTAGTATGCACAGATGATAAAGCAAACATCCAGTAGGGTTTATAGGGTATTTACCCACTATTGCATAGTGATTTACCAGTTTTATTTCTCCAGGAGTGAAAAACACACAAATGTTTACCATTTAAAATTTGACAATAAAATCAGGATTTGAATAAAGACTATAAACTGCACACCTAAATATTGTTCATTCAATTTCAAGCATTTTGTGTTTTTATTTTATGTGTATCTGTAACGGTTCATCAGCAATCTCAAAGTTAATGAAAGGTGTGCGTGTTGCTCAATTTGCTTGTGTTTTAGCACCACTGGCAGCCCATAACGTCACCGTTTTAGCACCAGGATAAGGGTTAAGTGTACAGAACACAAGGGAGACACAGTGCGTACCTCCATGAGGTCCAAGGACTGGTGGCTGGGTGGGGGCGGGGGCTGCCGAGGCTTGACGGGGACGGAGGAGGCAGTCTGGACGCGGTGGCTGTCCTCCAGTTGGGTCAGCAGCTGTTCCTTCTCCATGGAGTACTTGTGTAGCTCTGCCTTCAGGTCCACCACCTGTAGGATTGAATGAAATTAATGAAAGGATGAATGAATGAATGAATGAATGAATGAATGAATGAATGAATGAATGGATGAATGAATGAAATGATGAAAGGATGAATGAAATGAATGAATGAATGAATGAATGAAAGGATGAATGTTTGAATGAAATGATGAAAGGATGAATGAAATGAATGAATGAATGAATGAATGAATGAATGAATGAATGAATAGATGAATGAATGAATAGATGAAGGAATGAATGATTAATTAATGATGTTTTGCTGCCCATCAGCTGTTGCGGACAACCACGTAGGGAGATGAGGTGAATCTGTTCTTTTTGCCTCCAAACCATGGGGAGAAGGGATTCATCAGAGAGCTCCACTGCCATGCTTGGTGTCCCGAGTCCGACAATCATCCTATTGCTGCTTGGTGCAGCCAACGTTCCTCAAAAACCCTGACTGTGTGTGTGTGTGCTTGTAAACCTCGAAAAGTGGGTTCTTTGACCTACCAAAGTTCTGGAAAATGGGTTCCAAAAAAAAAGTGGGTTCCTAAAATGGGACCCCATTATTTTTTCATCGGATTCGGTATCTCCATATCACGAAACGGATGCAGCCAGAGTGGCAAAGCTGGACCCCATTTGTTGATTTGCAACTTCAAGGTGTGTGAGAACTTCACACACTTTTCTGTGTGAGCCAACCAGTAAAAGGACGAAAGTGTGTGAAAGCAAGGAGAACAACTCTGAAGCAACTTCCGCCTTGCTCGCACCGCGTTCGACGCCATTTTTTCCAATTCAATGTGAGTATTGTATCAGTTCTTGTTTGCTTTTTTGGGGTGGTTTTCTCACTTTGCAGATGTCATTTAACATTGAAGCACTGTATCTAATTTTTAGATTAAGTTGATTGATCATTTTAACAAGCGAAAGGCACGTTCGTAGCACAAAAAAGTCTTCATCTGAGATTGAGTTGAAATGCAGTCACAGCGTGACCGAAATGTAGGTCATGATGCTAACGAGGCTAATGTCTTCGAAATGGCTTAAAAACTAGTGTATATATCTTTATCCCATTCTTGAATATGTTATATTTAAGCTATTCTAACTATATTTGACCAAATTACGTTAGAATCAGTGTTAGCGATTTCTAAGTGGGCGCCGCCATTTTGACCTCCATTTTCGGTGACCGAAATGTCTATTATATGAATGCATTATATTATGTGGTTGTCTTAACCCTTAGCGTGCGGCCGGCGGGAATTCCCGCCGAGCTTGGTTTCACCGCTGTGTGCAGACGGCGGGATCTCCCGCCCGCACTCGATCGCTGAGGGTGGGTTAGTTTGAACGCGGTTATCTCCCTTGCAAATGACATCAACTATCTATAAATACCACAGCAGGAAAGCGGACATCCCGAGCTTTCTGCGCATGTGCAGTTTGTATGGGCGATCTCTACAAAGTTTTCGAGTAAATTCGCTCCGAAGTTTGATGTTTTTTTTGCGTCAAGTTTTGTCAGAAGACATCGATGAGCGTGTAATAGAGCTTTTGTTTGGCGAGGATTCAGACGAAGAGTTCGAGCCTTTCAATCTAGATGATGTTGCCGAGGCAGAAGCAGAATTGCAGCGATTCCGATCGCGGGAAGATGTCGAAGTTCGAACCGTTACCGTGCATCGGAGCGAGCATCGTCAAGTAGATCAACTTCAAGACGTGCATCAGGAAGCGCATCACGCTCTTTCCGACAGCAGGCTTCCGAAGATGCTTAGCTTCCTCCCTTCTGTCAGACGTCTGGCCTACTTGTTCACACTGAGAGCGACGATGCCAACAAGATTTTCGCTTACTTCTTCGATGACGATGTATTTGGACTAATGTAATGACCGAACAAACAATCAGGTATGCGTCGCAATATTTCGCAGCCCATCCAGTCGACCAACTCGCGCCTCACTCACGGTTTCGAGATTGGAGATTTTAAACCTGCTGTAGAGATTTTTGCTTGATTTCCTAGATAGTTTTCAACCTGCTATGGACACTGCATGTTGCCTTGGGTAGAAGCTGTGTGTGTGTGTGTGTGTGTGTGTGTGTGTGTGTGCGTGTGTGTGTGTGATTTTCCAGTTTCAGCCATTTTTATTAGTATGTCATTGTACCTGTAGTAACATGTAGATATTCCATTGGTGTCATTTTGTGGATGAGTAAATAGTTATGCTTATAATTCCTCATGAGAATCGTTTGCTTTCAACAAGGTTAGAGTGATTGTTTTTAGGCACTGTGATCAGCGTCTTCCCCACTCCCAACCACACCCCTACTCCATGATCACAGCAAGTACGTGGTGACTTTTGAGGTGCATGTAAGGATTTGAGGCCTTTTTTGTCCTTCTTTTTACTAGGTAACCTATCAGAAATCAAGCCTGATAATTGCTGGAGGTTATGATTAGATAATAAAGTTAGTGTAAAGGCATTTCATTGGTCTGTTTTGTTGTTGTTGTTGTTTTATTTTATTTTGAGAATAAAATGCAGGTATTATGATAAATTTCATTCAAGTGCTGCATACCACTGTGTACAGAATTCTCTCAGCTACAACTTTTATTCTTTGCACTTTTTGATCAGAGGGGAAGAAGAATATGAAAATGGGCTTCAAAGACGGTGACCGTTTTTGGAGTAAATTTAGGGAAAATAGATCAGCAAGCAGCAATGACGATATGCAAAGAAACCTCAGCAGCGTAAGGGTTAACATCTTTAAATAAAGTAAGTTAACTTTAAGTGTGAAAAGCTAACTATGTTCATTTTTAGCACATATTCAAGAAGAAGATATCGATATATATATATATGCTCATTTCTAAGCCTGCCTATCACAGCAATGAAAGGTGCATTAATTTTCTGCGATATGTAGTCAAAGGGGAATTAACTCGTTTTTTTAACTCTTCAATGGTAAAAGAGCAGATAAATGCCCTTTGGTCACTAGACAGATGAGCGTTCGGCTTACGGACATGCGGTAGGTTTAGATTGACTGTGTTCATAATTGTTCTGTAGCGGATTTTTGCATTGATATACAAATGTGGCCCGGCATGAATTAATTCGGTATAACTCACCGACAGTGTTTAGGGAAAACAGCCTGAAACTACATGTATGGAGTTCAGTTCAGTTCAGTTCAGTCTCTTAACCCTGAGACTGAGTTGCGGCCAAAATGGCGCTAATGTCTTCGAAATGGCTTAGAAATGAGCATATATATTGTTATCCCCTTCTTGAATATGATGTATTTAAGCTATTCTAACTATATTTGACCAAATTACGTTAAAAACAGCAACATTTTGAAACAGACATGCGGTCGATCGCCATTTCGATCGATTTACCGTAAAGGCACTAATGCAGTAAACTGTAATGGCGCTAACGAGGCTAATGTCTTCGAAATCATCGGAAATGGCTTAGAAATGAGCACATATATCGTTATCCCCTTCTTGAATATGATATGATGCGGTAGCATCTCATTTCCAGGGCTTGTATCTGTCTCTGTAGTTCAAATTTGAGTGTCCAGGACTCGCATGCATACAAGAATACGGAGATGGACATGGAGTTACAGTATTATAAATTGTAAGAAAAAATTACTACGTACAACCAGGATCTCGTCTTTTGGATTTTGCTCAGCTGACTTCTAGAAATAATAACAATAATTATCTGAACAAGGCGCATTGTAGATGTGACTGCTCTCAGACACAACGTTGAGACGGTTGTAAGGTGACTCATAGTTTATTGTTCATCTCTTACAGTGCCGTAAAAACTGCGAACATAAAGACAATAACCCATCCATTAGCGGGTGGAAAAGTGAATAAAATTGCAAACTAAAATTAAAGAAATGTTATGATTGAAAATCACATGGCTATGTAATCAGGCTTGGCACTGGGGCTCAACTACCTTTCAACAGTGCCAAAGAAAAAACACACGTGACAATCATTTTAAGTCGCATTTGGGTGAATTGCATACAATCAAATGAAATCAAATCAAAGGCATGTTTTACATTCATCATACAATATATGTCTAAACTATTTCCCTTTCTGTGGTTTGACATCACGACACTAGTCAAAGTCATATAAAGTTCACAAAATGAGATTCCATTGTCCGACTACGAGGAGTGGGTTTGCACCCATGAGGCGAAATCACAATTCTCATTCTACAACATGCATCTCTGAAAAGTTCTAAAACACAAAGTTAATGAAATCGTCTTACCTCGTTGGCCTTTCTTGTCTAAAAGCAGCACAACATCTTAAATTAGGGGTTCAGACTTGAACGCCTAAGAAGGAGGCGACGTTGCAACATTACTTGAGTTGAGCCGAGTGAATAAAAGACAAGCGAGCTTCTTTTTTCTCTCTCCTTTGTTCGGGCCGCCTGACGCGGGAAATGCCGCGAATGAAAACGAATAGAAGTAATTTTACTAGGCATCTAGCGGGATCTTCGATTTACAAGGAGGTAGACCAAAATTGAGGTTAGGGAAATTGTTATTTGTTTAGAATTATGCATGTGAAAATGAATTAATGTTGACAAAGCTAAGGACTACATCTCGCTGCGTGGGACTACAGACTCCGCTGAGGGTAAGCGCTGTGGCACGGGAGATAGATAGTAGTAAATGTTTTGCTGCAGCAACAGGCCTCACTCCGCTGGGGCTAAGTGCTGTGGCATGGGAGATAGATAGTAGTAAATGTTTTGCGGCAGCGACAGTAGATCTGATTATTCCCTGAGGGGCACAAACGATAAATGTTGCATTCTTGTGCATTATGTTTTAAGTTTAGCAAGATCATTGCATCAATGAAAATTAAGTTTCATTTCTTCTTTAAAATTTGGTATTTATATTTGGCTCCAGAGTGGGGCACTTTCCAGTTTGCTGTTTTGGTTCCTCTTTCCTGTCATGCTGTCTTTTTTTTCATGAATTATTTTATGTTTTCTGCCTTCTTGCTCATTTGCCTGTATTTTGTTTAAAAACTCTCCCCTCTTGCCTCGCGATTCATGTCTTCTTTAGTATGTAGCTAACTGTGTTCAGATATAAGTCCAGCAATAGGTAGGTTAGGGCCTATTATAACATACATTACGTCACAAGTGGTATTGGGCAGTCACTGAGTACACAGAATTACACACATTTTGATTTTGCTTGCTTGCAGCGCAAGTGTTCTGATGGACGAGATGGCTAGCACACAGAACACCACCAACAGCGACAGCGGACACGGAGAGAGCCCCTTCAACAACAGGTGAGAACAAATACATGGTTTAACCTGTAGCACCCGCAAGTCATACTAATGCGCCAAATAGAAATGCTTGTAGACTGAAAAACTGATTTATGTGCCATGCACTGGTTGGTTCACTGGACCTTAAGCAAGAAATTCAATTCAGTTCATGCACTGGTTGGTTTCGCCATTTTTGTATCACATCTCGACAAATCATTGAATAAATAAGCTACAGGCTTCTAATGTCATTTTTTAAAAATGTAAGTAGGTGGTGGTCACAGCGTCCCCCTTTGTGTGTGTGTGGGTGCCTTATGAGATATTCGTCTTTACGTTATCATTATTGTTATTATTTGAATTGCATTGGTGCGGTACTGAAATGCGACAGTGAGAGAATCTCAGAGTCGGATCAGGAACCACTGCACACTTCTCAGCATGACGAGGCGGACGGCACTGAGGCCACTGCTGATGCACATTCATTTTCCAGGAAAATTTCAATAATAATAATAATAATAATAATAATAATAATAATAACTATCAATAAGAAACAAACACACGACAAACACCAAAATCAAAGTCTTTCGGGCACACGCCCTTCTTCAGTGAACGTTACAGACAAACATAAATGATGCAACAGGTGACGTAAAAAAACTTAAGAATGACATGACGTAGGCACTCAAAACTCTCCCTCTCTCTCTCTATTTATCTCTATATCTTTAACTTTCTCTCTATAACTCTCTCTCTCTCCCTCTCTCTTTCTCTATCTCTCTATATCTCTCTATCTCCCTTCAACTTTCTCTCTATCTCTAACTCTCTCTCTAAGTGTTCATAGTTCCATCCATCTATCTCTCTCAGTCTAACACATTCAGTCCTTCAGGGTAGTTGGTGCGCAACTTGAAGCGCCAGAACTTCTCTCTCCGCTTTCGGATGTTAGCATCGTCCACATGTATCTTCTCGATAATGGTCACTCTCATGTGGGATAGGCAATGCCCAGGGGACCTGAAGTGCTTAGCCACTAGGGTGTCTAAGTCATTGCGGATGGCGTGCGTGTGTCCGTAAAACCTTCTACGGATTGTCTGGCCAGTCTCACCCACATACTGCCTGTCGTGACACTTCTCACAGTCAATGAGATAGATGACGTTGGTTGACGTGCACGACAAGCAGTCTCTGATGTGGAAAGACTGGCCAGTGATGACGCTGCGGAAGGTGGTAGTGTCCTGCAGGTAATTCTTGCACAGTACACATTTGGGGCATGGGTGACACCCGATGTTGGCCTCCTGAGCCAAAGTACGGGGGAAGGGGAGGGACGAGGGCATCAGCAGTTTTCTAAGACTGAAACAATTCCTTTCTCCTACAATAGGCGGGTTTGGAGCTGCCCGTCTCATCCGCGTGCTAGTGTGGAGCACCGGTAGAAACTGTTTCAGCCACTGGCTCAGAGGCGGGTTGTTTGGATTGTGACGAATCACAAACGGCACTCTGTCTGCACCCTCGGCTTCTCTTCGAGCATACTTAAGAGTAGATGCTCGAGTCCTGGCTGCCACTTTTTTCATAGCTGCCTCAGTTAGTCCTACGGGATAGCCTCTCTTTTGTAACTTCTTTTTCAGTTCATCACATCTGCGTCCGAACGTAAAGTCTTCGGAGCAGATGCGACGCAGACGTAAGCACTGGCTGTAGGGTATGCTGCGAGGACAGTGACGAGGGTGGCATGAGTGGAAGGGTAGAATCATGGCAGCATCAGTGGGCTTAACGTGGAGGTCAGTGACCAAATGTCCCTCAGAAGTGATGGAAAGGCTTACATCCAGGTATGGCACATTGGTTCTCCCATAGCTATAGGTGAACTTTATGCTAGGGTGTTGATCATTCAGCCACTCCATGAATTTCACCAGTTCATCTTGGCCACAGAACCAGAGAGTGATGATGTCATCAATGTATCTTTTCCAACTCTCTGGATCTATGTCCCAAGGACAACGGGTCAAGATGTCTCTCTCCAGCCACCCCATGAAAATGTTGGCAATCGTAGGAGCCATGGGGGTCCCCATAGCCGTTCCAAAGATCTGCTTGTAGACCTGACCGTCATACTGGAAGATGTTTTTCAGGACGTGGTTGATGATTTTCAGAAGCAAGTATTTTGGTGGAGCTTCGGGGACCAGGTGCTGTCTCGAGGACAACATGTCAGTGACGGACGTGGCCACTTCCTCGTGGGGTATGTTGGTATACAACCCCACCACGTCAATGGTGACAATGAGTGCGTCAGGAGGGAGACGGCCGTAGTGGTGTTTCCACTGTTCCACTAACTGCAGAAAATGCGTAGTGTCTTTAACGTAAGACGGTAGATCACAGACCAATGGCTGCAGCCAATGGTCCACCAGTTTGGACAGCTTCTCTGTAGGTCCTCCACATCCAGAAATGATGGGGCGTCCAGGTGGGTTCTGTCTGTCCTTGTGGACTTTAGATAGATGGTAGAACACGCTGGTACGTGTAGTCTCAGCTTCTAGCAGAGCCCATTTAAAGCAGTAGTCATCAATAAGAGTTTTGTCTTTCAAATGTTCCACAATGCGGTTGGACTGGTTGGCTATATATCAGCTGTGGGATTGACGTCTAACTTGGTGTAATGCATTGGATTGTTGAGTTGACGCAAAGCCTCCGCTTCATACGCAGTAAAGTCCTGAACCACTGTAGCTCCTCCCTTATCAGCTTTGGAGATCCGGATCTGACGAGACTTTACCATCTGGCGCAGTTCCGCTAGAGCTTTACGGCAGTCGTTGCTTAGGTTATGCTTTTTGACAGGAGGAGGGATGTATCCATTGACCAAAGATGTGATGGTGTCACAGTAGGCGTCCAGGCCTTTATCCCTTCCTTCAGGGGGTGACCACATTTTCTTTTTGTAGAATTTAGGTCTGGATGGAAGCTGGGTAGGGGCATCTTCTTTGTCGCGTGGTGGTATAAGATTTAATTAAAAGATTGCTCTTTTAATTATTAGTTCTAAGAACTTGAAAGATTCCACCCGAGGGTTTTCATGCTAAACCCCTGTTGCCACTTCCTTTCAGTAATAAAGATAAACAAATAAGTAAAACAACAACAAAAATGAGACACTGGGGGATCAGAGAAAAGTTTCACAACAGTTTAATCAAGAACACAATCAAAATAAATCCCAACCCACAAGAATGGCCAAAAACCCCAAAAGAAGTATAGTACACTCTACAACCTCCACTGTCACACAAGTTCAAGGGCTGGGGTTACTCACCTCACACAGGCAAGGCCCCAGGCAACTCATGAAGAAGACTATCAGCACCCACGCCGCGCGCGCGGGGGAAACCGTAGCCTGATTATCATACGTCAACAAACCGGCTAGCGCCGTTCTCGCTCCTTCACTCTTGCAGTGAGACAGTTCAACCCGGACTCTCTCCCTCTCAGATGAACGAGCCTAACGCTCTTAGTGAGAATAAGATTGGCATCAGCCGAAGGTTATTGTCAGTCTTCCTCAAGGGATCCAGTGGAAAATAAGAGAAAGCGATCTTACCCCACTGGTCCTTGTTCAGCTCCAGGGAAACGACACAATACCCTAGCACAGGGCGACAACACCCTAGACACTGCTTACACGAGCAGTCGCGAGGAGCCTACACGCTCACACGCTTCTAATTCTCACATCGAGGTACTTCCACAGTCGCACGTGACCGCGGTCCAACGTGCGTCGACCTTCCGTCGTGGTACCCCAGGTGCGCGAGGCTGCTAGTCCTAGCACCTCCGCCCCCTCCAGTTGTGATGATTCCTCCGAGCAGAAACCGGCGGGAGGTGTACTTCCGCCCCTATCCTGTATCCCCAGGACACATGGATCCAGCCTCCTCGCTGATCCGTAGGACTGGTCACTCCATGTGACCAGTGGCTCTCTCTGGCAGGACTCCTTTCACAACGCGGTGGCACCTTAGACTGGCCGGCTCACCGCTGCAAACTCGGTTTGCAATAATACGTCACCCCTGAGCAGACTCTCACGAGTGTGACCGGGTGTAAGGACACCCACGTGCGGTCAAGCACGCTTGTGCACGAGTGCACAGGGTTGTTGGTTGATACAGTTGGTCTGAAAAAGGACAAGAACGTCTCATCACTACTAGATAAGACAGCAGCCACTGCATTCTCGTTCAAGCCTCCCCCACACCCCAACACGATAGACGTAACCCAGACGTCATTAGAATGAGAACCCATAATTTGACTTATTCACAGGTAATTGAATTTCTCCCTCTTTCCATCCCTGCAGACATCACTTATCTCACAAGGCGATTAAGGTGACACAAAATTCACTTTACCCCCTTCCTTTCCCCCACGGGATAATTTTAGTCAGACGAAAAATGGCGTTCCCTCCCTCATAACGGTATTTACACGTTCAACCTAAAGAACCGTGACACATACCTCATCAGACCCATGGCATGAACAGACTGTGTTACTCGCAGGAGATACCCAGAACTCCTTCTCTAGCGGTAATGGCACGCCAGGCCAGGCGCGAGCGCCTCCCTGGCGCCCGGCAGCCCCAGCCGCCGCACACGTCTGTGTCCACTCAACAGCGAACGTGAACTCATCCACTTGGGGCTTCAACGCCCAAACAATCCGTCGCCCCAGGCCAAATTAGCCAACCAAAAGAACCCGATTATATCACGTGGTGAACCAAGCATACGTGATCATACGTGCTTCACTCATGCCCACCCTTTGGGGGTCCATCCCCCCAATATCGAATCTCGACACCCCTACTATCCCTCTATGGTCAAACCCAATTAGCATCAAGAGGCAAGGTTGCGGCTTTGTTACTAATTTTAGGTGCGTCAGCACATTCCAAAAATTTCGGACAGCGCCGCTGTGGCGAGACCAAACCCCTATGTACACTTTCTCACTCTATCTTGTCGCTATCATGCGACATTCTTTAAAGAAAAATTCCTTCAGGCGTAGACGTCGTACACCCTCTTGTACGTCCCATAGCAAAGCTAGTTGGTCATTAGTAGTAGGCGTAGGACAGAACTTTGCCCCTAAAGACAGAACGTACTTTTGTTGATCAGTAAGCTGAGTGTTGGACAAATTGATTACTTGATCGTGGTCAACATCTATGGACAGTTGCGTCTTCCTTCTAAAATGGCGGTTGTTTTTCTTCCGCTTTACCTCAGTAGGTCTAGAGGGTACAAAACCAGTAGTAGTATTCGGCGTCAACGTCGCAGTTTCAACAACCCGTGGCAAGTCAGAACCCCTAGACACAGGGTAAACTACATCTCTGGTCACACTAGCAACTGTCTCCACCTTCCTAGGTGCACTTACAACCGTCACCACCAAATCTCTGGTCACATTTTCAACTGTCTCCACATCCTTGTTCACATTGTCCACTGTTTCCACATCCCTGGGCACCCTGACAACTTTCTCCTTATCCCTTGGAGCACTGTCACTTGTCTCTTCATTCCTGGGCACCCTGTCAAATTTATCTACAGCATTGTCTTCCACAACGTCTACTTTCATAAGACGTCGAAGTTTATGGAACTTCCTGTTGTCAAAGGCCGACGTAACATGTTGGACTTTACGTAGGACATCAAGAAGAAAATAATCAAATGAAGCACCGTCAAAGAGTTCCCGAAGAAGACACTTGGAACGTTCAATACCAGTAGACAAAGAAAGACATTCCGAAGCGTAAAAGTTACGACACAGATTCACGATGAAAAGTTCTGTTTCTAATAACGACGATCTGATCTCTTGATGAGGACCCCACGGAGGAAGGCCCGATGACGCAAAGTTAAGTTGGAACCCCTTGGGGACGATGTGATTATTAAGACAACGAGACAAAAACTGATGATGACTGGTATATCTAGCAAGTTTATCAAAAGAAGAAAGGATTTGGCTCATCAATTCTTTCACCACGCCAGATCCATTGCTGGATACATTGTAAAGAAGATCATTCGGCGTGCGGCCTTTCGGCGAAAATGACATGATGAGAGAATTGCAGATGGTGAAATACGAACCATTTCCTGGTGGATCCAAAACTGAATACTGTCGTGTAGTGACACTGACGTGGAAAGATTACTATCAATAAGAAACAAACACACGACAAACACCAAAATCAAAGTCTTTCGGGCACACGCCCTTCTTCAGTGAACGTTACAGACAAACATAAATGATGCAACAGGTGACGTAAAAAAACTTAAGAATGACATGACGTAGGCACTCAAAACTCTCCCTCTCTCTCTCTCTCTCTTTCTCTCTCTCTCTCTCTCTCTCTTTCTCTCTCTCTCTCTCTATTTATCTCCATATCTTTAACTTTCTCTCTCTCTCTCTCTCTTTCTCTATCTCTCTCTCTATATCTCTCTATCTCCCTTCAACTTTCTCTCTATCTCTCTCTCTATATCTCTCTATCTCCCTTCAACTTTCTCTCTATCTCTAACTCTCTCTCTAAGTGTTAATAGTTCCATCCATCTATCTCTCTCAGTCTAACACATTCAGTCCTTCAGGGTAGTTGGTGCGCAACTTGAAGCGCCAGAACTTCTCTCTCCGCTTTCTGATGTTAGCATCGTCCACATGTATCTTCTCGATAATGGTCACTCTCATGTGGGATAGGCAATGCCCAGGGGACCTGAAGTGCTTAGCCACTAGGGTGTCTAAGTCATTGCGGATGGCGTGCGTGTGTCCGTAAAACCTTCTGCGGATTGTCTGGCCAGTCTCACCCACATACTGCCTGTCGTGACACTTCTCACAGTCAATGAGATAAAAAACACACAATTTCTTGAAAGCAACAAACAACTTTCAATCAAACTGAAGAAGCACGGAGATGGTATTTTTAGCCAAATGTTTGCTCCATCTGTTTTAGCAGCAGAAACACGCTGAAGTACAGCAGATGGTAGGAGCTGCTTCCCCTTCCCATGTACTGGACAGTGTACTTGTGCTGCTGATACAGATGTTTCAACGAAAGCTGGTGCACGTTTCCTCTTTTTTAACATTCAGTTCAGTTCAGTTCAGTTCAGCTTCTTAACCCTGAGATGGGTTGTTGAGGCACCACTAATGACTTTCGGACAATCTTCCTTCATCGATCTCTACCCTCTGTGGCTCGCTGTGAGTCAGCAAAGGTCAAGCCTGTCCACTCTTTGATGTTGTCTTCCCACCTCTTTCTCTGCCTGCCTCTCCTTCTCCCACCTGGTACGGTACCTTGCAGGATGGTCTTGGCCAGCCCACTGCCTCTTGACACGTGACTGTACCACTTCAGCTTTCTGCTTTCACAATTGAGAGCAGGTCTTCATACTGTCCAAATGCTCTCCTGATCCTGTTGGTGACTTCCTTATTCGTGACATGGTCTTTATATGAGATGTTCAGAATCTTGCGGTAGACTCATTTCCAGGGCTTGTATCCGTCTCTGCACTTTGTCATCATGTGGTGTCTGGGGCTGATACAGCTTGGCGGAGCCCATCCCTCTCCAAGCCCGACCACAGCCGAGGTCTTCCCACCTGGAGGGTCGCCCTGGTAGTGAACACGTGGGCGTTGGATCCATCGTGGGACCTGCCCGCCCTGGACATCCTCCTGCATCGCGGAGGTCTTAAGCCCAGTGGTGTCGTGTTAGTACCACGCATTTTCTTTCAGGCTCCCTTAGCCTTGGCTTTCCCAAGGCTACCCGCAAGGCAGCGGGAGGCTCGTGGAGGGCGGGGTCATCTATCTCCCCGTACAGATGTGAAGCATCTGCCCACTGCCCTCAACATTATACACCATATTCTTCCCAGGCTTCCTTCACTCTCAAATGATAGCTAACTCTTTCCTGAGCTACTCCTCCATAGACAACTGCACAGAAACAAACTGTACACCAGGCCACTGAGGTCAGACTTTGAGATACACTATTTTATTGACAGCAACATTCTTTTTATCGACATCTTGACAGCTCAGTTAACTCTTGAAGTCCTGTAAGCTATTCACGCGTTTCATTTCTCAGTCCTGTAAGGGTTATGCAATTTGTAGGGAAAAAATCAGTCAAGGTAACAGCCACGTGGGGTGGGCGGCTATGGACAGTACAGGATTGAGCAGAGTGGGCAGTAATGGGTGGTACAGGATGTTAAGAAGAGTTAACAGAAGTTCATGTTACTACAGAGGCAAAAACGTTTTTCTTGGACCATGTACAATTTATGGTCCTGCCTCCAGTTATTGGATCCATTGGTAACACAAATGTTGTGGGATTTTGCTTTGGTACAATACATTTGTCACTGGAATTCGGAAAAGCCTGGTCAATCTCGTTTCATGGCTATGGTACTTTTTGGTTCCAAAGCATTGAGTGTCCCAAGAAATACTCCTGTGCAGTGCAGGATAATTAAAATGCACATGCAGTACCTTTATTGCCATATAAACTTTAAGCAAGCAAGTCTCGTACCACACTGGTCAGCAGAAAACACAGCACCCAAAATCAGATCTTTCCCCGGCGAAACGGTCTGGAATCTTTCCAGAACAATTCTAGAAATGTTCCAGAATATTCTAGAATATGACTTCTGGAACCAAAGTCCAAGGTTCTGGAATAATGACAGAAGGTTAAATGAGAATTCAAGAGAATATTCTAGAATATATTCTAGAATATTCTAGAATATATTCTAGAATATTCTAGAATATATTCTAGAATATTCTAGACTATGCTAGAATGGTAATGAATGTTCTTGAATCCTTACAGACGAAGAAGGAAACACAGTTCTAGAATAATTCTGGAATTATTCCAGATTATTCTGGAATGTTATTCCAGAATATTATAGAATACTGACAGATAATTCTGGAACAATTCAAGATGAAATTTTAGAAAACTGACTGCACATTCTGGAACAATTCAAGAACAATAATTATATTATTGAGAAGAATAATTAGGTATGAGAGTATTTTGGAATTGTTTAGCAAAAACATTCAAACAGAATATTTAGTTAAAAAACAACAAACCAATCTCTGTTAAATGTAGATTATTTAATACAGATTTTGAAATGGTACTCATCAGATGGTGTTTGAAACAACTGCACACATCAGAGATTCAGATAATATCTGAATCACCAATTTCCATCCAACTGATTTTATCAATCAAATCCCTTTCATAATTGTACCTCATACCTTGCAATTCTTGTGAGCAGTGAAGAAAGTTATTGGGGACCTAATTGTAGATGCAGGTACAGCCACAGAGAAAGGAATCTGTCTCTCGATTGCCTTGGGGAACTTAGTCTCGAAAACTACGTCGACGGAAAAGCCACTTCTGTCGCCAAAAATCTAGCTTCTCAGGCAAGCGAAGCACACCCATTGCGATGGAGAGACCGATGAAAGTTTTAATCTCAGGAACTGTCACAAGTGCCCACTTGGAGCTGGTAGGAGGTGGATTCCTCTCTCTCTCTCTCAGCATACCGAACCGATGTGTCTCTGTCACAAGCGTTCCCACATCGCGCATGATCGCGTCTGTGAAGATCAGAGAAGACATGAAGAGGTTTTGCGTCCGAGGGGATGTCAATCTTTACTCCTTCAGCGCGTCGAAAGGCGTGTCGCATACGAGAACGAAAATTTTCTGTCTGCCACGATCCTTGGAAGCCTAGAAACTCTTCCTCCGACGATTCCTCTTCCAACATCTCTCGCATCAGACATCGTCAAAATCAGCATCCATGTCGCTTCCTTCGGCCATGACGCGAAAAAAGTCAGTCGAAATCTCGACAAAAATCACCACAACACAGCTAAAACTGGTCCGATTTCGATCACAGCTAAAACTGGTCCGATTTCGAGATCAAACTTGCACAAGTTTGAAAGCGATCTAAATGCGCGGTCTCTCTGCTTCCCAGCAGGCATTGCGATAAGTCGGCCACTTCCGTTTGCTAATGCTATTTTTAGATCTTGACGTAAATAAGGCGAGGGTATGATCAGACGCGTAATTCAGTCGCTCCCATGGACATTGTATATTGGATCCATGATCGCACGGGACTACAATTCCCATCAGTAGTCATCCACTCGGGCCGTGACAAACACTAGTTGCTCTATTATTAAATTCTGAGTTTTAATCAAGATCACTATTGTGTATTGCAAAGAAATGTGCACACTGCAACTGTGAGCGACTCAGCGAGTTATGATTAGAACTGTTCTGTGATCAGAAAATGAAAATTGTGGACAATTAAGAACTGTGAATGAACTTTAGGTGATTTAACACTAAATCTTATATTCTGTGTGTGATCACTAAAGTGTCTTGCGTGTGTGTTGAAATGCTTTATTGTTCACTTCTTTTTTTAAATATCGTTTTATTTACAATTTTCTATAATATTCTTTGAATGGTCTTGTTCTAGAAAAATATTCTAAGAAAAAGTAGTGTTCTAGAATTTTCTAGAATTATTCTGGAATTAAAGAATTCTAGAATTATTCCATCAAATTTATTCCAGAACATTCTAGAATGTTCTAGATATAAAGTTTCACAAAGCCAACTCAAGGCCAAATTCACAACTTTTCAAACACAGCCAGGTTTAGCAGATGGTTCAATTTTTATTACCTGGGGACATTTATATGCTGAGGAGAAGGAGGCAGGGATAGAAGTGGTGAGTTCAAGTGGAGCAGATGGTGGGGGAAGAGGCAAACAATTTTTCATTAACTCTTAAGGTCCTGTGTGTCATTCACAGGTTTCATTCCCCAGTCCTGTAAGGATTATGCAATTTGTAGAAAAAAATCAATCAAGTAACAGCCACATGGAGTGGGTGGCTATGGACAGTACAGGATTAAGCAGGGTGGGCAGTAATGGGCGGTACAGGATCTTAAAGAGGTAATATTGAAACTTAATATGTGTATAGTGTATGCAGTCCATTCTGCAGACTATAGTCTAGGGATAATCACAAGAAGAAGAAGAAGAAGAAGAAGAAGAAGAAGAAGAAGAAGAAGAAGAAGAAGAAGAAGAAGAAGAAGAGGAGGAGGAGGAGGAGGAGGAGGAGGAGGAGGAGGAGGAGGAGGAGGAGGAGGAGGAGCAGGAGCAGGAGCAGGAGCAGGAGCAGGAGGAGCATGAGCAGGAGGAGGAGCAGGAGGAGCAGGAGCAGGAGCAGAAGCAGCAGGAGCAGGAGCAGAAGCAGCAGGAGCAGGAGGAGGAGCAGGAGGAGGAGAAATGAAACAATTACTTTAAAAAGTTAGTGTGTGTGCGTGTGCACGTGTGCGTGCGAGTGTGTGTCTGAGTGCAGTCTCAATTTCCTCTTTAAAAGAACAAATGCTCAGGCACATCTATCTACCTACCTAACCCCCCCCACCCCCCCTCCCCCATCCCTCACCCCCTACCTTTTTTTGGTTGCCATGTTAACTTCACAACTTTTTTTTAAAACAGCAAATTGATAATTTTTTTTATACAAAACAGTTCTGAACTTACTACAAGTTGTTGATTACGTAAGTATTTGAGCCTTCGTAGTACATCTAATCCTCGACACTTGAGTTTGGTGAATGTCAAGAGGATTAAAAATCTTCTCCACGACTGATAAAGCAGCAAGGAGATTGTGTAAACTTAAAAAAATTACTAATCCTCTCAAATAGTTTCACTTAGCAGTAATTATAAGAATTTGATTCCTGAGAAGTCTCCATTCTACTGACATGTGTAGACTGCAGACATGTCTACTTCAGAACAGGTGGGTAAATCATAGGCAAAAACTGTCTTGATCTTCATGTGCAAAGACAGGGAGAAAAGATAAAGGCAAAAGTTCAAGAAAGCAATGCAAAGTTTGAAAGTAATTAGTAAGCTCAACAGTCCAGCAGTAAAACAGTCTCATTGCAAAATGGCATATTTGGCCTTCTGCGAGGTAAGTGAACAACTGCATTGGGTAGTGTTTTGCTACGGACACTTCATGAGTTATATAAATTTATGAAATAATACTTTTAAATCCCTCAACTTCACGTTAGTTTTCGAACCCACTTGATGGACATACGATGTGGCCTCTCTGCTAGTAGTGCTACCATCCCCAGCACATCAAAAAATTCCGTCGGGGTTGTATTTAGTCTAGGTTTAGCTAATCAAAAGCTACAACTGTGAATTAAGTTTATCACAACTATTCACTAGCTCAACTTCAGCAATCGTTTTCTTCAGTCAAACACCAAGCACAGCATCATTTCGACTGAGAAGTTGGCAAGCACACCCCACCACCCCCTTCTCTCCCATCCCTCAGACAACTACACGTTGCATTCATGGGTGGAGGACTGAAGACCCGAGCCTAAAATATGTACAAAACACTGAATAAGTAAAGCCAACTTCACCAAGAGTTGACTAGATGACCGTCGTCAGTCTCAGTGGACTTCACCGAAGGCGAAACTCACGACTAGTCACTCGGCACAAGCATTGACACTTTCAGGTCGACAGCGACGTCAGGCGCTTTTTGACATACTCGGCATTTATATAATTCAAGCACTGAAGTATACGTGACCCTTCTCATTTGGCTTACCTTCAATTTTCACGCGGCTGAAGCGAAGTGCATCTGCACAGTGCGATCCATGCCGAATCACGTGATAGTAAATGCAGAGTTATCTACCTTCTCCGTTCTCGTACCTTGCCGTGGTGTTTCCCTTGGTGGACGCACATCGATTTGAAAGAAGAAGTTGGTGTAGGAGTATCACTTTACGAACATGAACGTGTCTAACATATAACATTGTTCAGAGTTGTTACACTTTTACGCACGTGATTCCCCGCCCGACAACTTGTCTTTTTGCACCAGCCACATCAAGAAGTATTTCTCAAATAACTCTTTTGCTGGTCTTTCTTTTCAACATGCAATGATTATGATGCATATATCTTTTTCTCACCCCCACCCCACCCACCCCAACCCCACCCCCACGGGCAACTGTAGATATTGATCCACTACATCCATCCTTTGTTATACGGATGGACTAGCAATTGAATCACAGGAAGATTAACAAGGATTCATTTAATGGATTTAAACGACTGAAAGGGATTCTGGGTGATAATCCAGATTAGATCACATTTGTAGAGATTGATCTACATGTGACATTTGCGTCCGTAATTGGTTGGAATGTTATCATAGTGACATGACACTGGTGCCTATTGTGCTGGCTTCATTTTTTACTTACCTTGGGCAAATGTGACCATTTTTAGCTGATTGAGCCCCAAGATTAATATGTGTTGTAGAAAAATAATATTAAGCTCTACACTGGATCTTTACAGAATAATGCAGAAGATGCAAATTGCCCTTGAAAGTGTCTGTGACATGACCAAATCTGTCCAATGGAACATTTAGCTGAGCAATGTCAAATGCTGTGTTGTTTGTAACCCAGCCACCATTCGGAGTGACAGAGGTGCTGAAGAACTGGTTTTGCAGAGTCGGTCTCTAACTTGAAAGAAGCCTTAGAGACATCACAAACTTGCATATGAGTTCCATGGTGACTAGTGCTATTAGCATGGACTCAAACACTCGTAAATTCAGTCAAGTAAGTAAGTATGTTACCCTACTTCATAAACATGCTGAGTACAAGTAAAGAAATCCAATGAAGGATTCAAGATTTAGTTCTTCATTGAACACCTTTATTCAGCCACCTGACCTTGCATAGAGTTTGCAATTGTCAAAGGAACAAACAGGATGAGAGTAGACTACAAGTAAAATCATCAAAACAATTATGCATAAAATAAATATCATTATGCAATTAACTGAATAGACAGAGACAACCCAAAACACGTCAAAGCATGAGACAAAATTAAGACAACTTTTTCCCATTCCAACATCAAAGCTGCAATTTTCCTCTGAAGTTGAATTATGCTAAATGCACATTATGTTAAATGTATGCAGGTAAACCACCTTGTGCTAAATCCAACAGGAATGTATTACAGCACAACTGAAAAACAAGTCAGACCATGTGGCAGTGTGCAAAGTAGATTTCTTGTAGACATTTGTTTCATGCATGGAATGTGTTTCTAAATTATATGAGCTAATGATTAACTCTGAAAAATATTCACCAGTCTTCATCTCCTAAGCTCTCATGGAAAAACTTTTTTAACATCTGTGAAACCCAAGAGAATTCAAACTTTCCATACTTTCATGGCTGATATCACATGGTGGTCTGTCATCACAAGAATCCAGGCAGTGGACATGAATAAAGTATATTCTAAAATATTTTGCATGTTGCCATCTTTCAACAATCATTAAATAACACTAATGATATATAGGAAATGATGAGAATACAGGTGGGTTCAATAAACAAGCAGGTAGACATCTTGCACTCAAACTTAGGGACTTCCAGGATAGACTGGGATAACTAGTGGGCAAGCAGTAACAGCTGGAAAGAGAGCTGACAGATGGTACAGAGGGAGCTCTGTATCATTCCTTGGTAGATCTACAATGAATTGACACTTAAGAATGGCTGGATACAGGGTTTGACGAAAAGTTCACTGCTGCAAGGGGCTGTGGACCTTCCCAGGTGGTGAGAATGCTTGGTCAGGCCGGAATGATCTGATACTGTCTTGATACCCTGCAGTAGCCTCTTCAGCTGTTTATGGCCGCCCCTGGTTGAGCTCTTGCAGCAGGCCCCAGAAACCCAGCAGCAAGGAGTTCCAGAAGGTAAGTAGCTCCTACAGTGTGCAGACTTCAGCAGTAAACAAATGCACCATTTTGCTTCAACAATTGGTTTTGATTACTTTGGACTGTCTTCTAAATGCAGTAACATGACAAAATATAACCCCCCCAAAATGCATGTCTTCAAGCTTCATATCTCTACTATTCATTACATTTGATTTCAGTGCAATGGATGGGGGGGAAAAGCAAAAGTAAGGGAAAATAAAAATGTTCAATAATGAATAATCAATTCAACAATTTGACTCCACATATTCATATAAAGAAAACCTCAAAATGCACATTAGCAGTACATTTACTGGGACAAAATAATAACATAAAACACGATGGTTTTATACAAAACTTTTATCAAAGGTATGAACACCTTGTGTCTGAACAAACTAAATTACTGCAATAATGTATCAAAGACACACACACTTCCTGTCCAAACAAAAACTATTATGCTTTTTTATGCACAAAGCATCCCGTGGGGACAAAAGTAATACGTTTTGATTTATCACTGACCAGTCATCTTAATTAAGGCACAACTAATGACTGAACCTGTAGCAATACATGTAAATCCACTTATATTACCCTGACTAAAAAGTTCTGTATTTTACATCACCCCACTTTCCTGAGGCAGATCCATGAAGACAGTCAGTATCACTGGGTGGGGAAAAAAGAAAACCAGCTAAGAAAAGCTTATCTCCACAGTTGAAGCAACCTCTTGCAAAAGATTGATCACCTGGTGGAAATCTGCAGTCCATAGCAAGCTATTCAATATCCAATCAACAGCACCCATGATGGCCTAGAGTTGCACACGTGGTCATGATGACATGGCATTGAGATCAAAGATGCACTCTCCACCCTAGCTTCCATGGAGCTATCAAAATGCTATAGAACAGAGCAAAATGTGCAGGTGTTCCCTTTTCCCCATCACAAGACCAGCATCCAATAAACAAACATTATCATATAAAATCATTCTGGTTGAAATTAAGATTTAATCAATTATAAAATTCCCATAAATCATCCTGAATGAATACTATCACCTGTAGGTTTGACATTTTGACATCCTAAAAACCAGATCTAATGATACATAATCAGATTTTACAATCATCACAGAACAAGACAGATTCTAAGAACTATAGAAGACAACTGTCATGTAATTAGCAGGTATTCCTTTACCACTAAAAACTCTGCACCATGACTTGCATCTCCTCACTTCAAAACTCACATCCAGAACCCTCTCTAGTTCCTGCGTCGCTGCCACACTGACCCATCAGCAACGGTCCACTGGTTCTTCCGGGCCGTTTCCCTGATGAGGAAAGGGATGTCCACTCTCTCCAGCAGCGTGAAGTAGGGGTCCATGGCCTTCTTTAACCCTATGAAGCCCGACACTGGCTGTCCGTCCTTGTCCAGGTAGCCACCCAGCCACTCGCTCTGCAATGGCAAGGCACAGCTAAGGATCAGGCCAGGGGTAGAAAGGCAGGCAAAACACAGGTCGCAACTGACAACTTGATATGGTTTCTTAGGCACACAAACATTGTTTGTTGCAGGTAACATGGCCACCAAAAATAGGGTACATAGGTAAGAAGGAATTTTATTGTTTAAGTTCAAAGAAAGGTTGCCATTTTGTAAATATGTAAAATGACATTTTGTATACAATTTCAACAACCCCCATATTTCATACACTAGGAAAAAGAACTTTCATACAGATAAAACTTGATTGAAATTATTATCAATTCTGATGAGGGATTTACACATTTTAAATGTATGCTCTGTGTGTGTGTGTGTGTGTGTGAGTGCATGTGTGTGAACGTGTGTGTGTGTGTGTGTAAACGTGTGTGTGTGTGTGTGTATGTGTTTTCTTCTTAGCAGAAAAAAAGAGTGTAGGGTTGGCGGCAAAATTTAAGGTCAGTTGGGTGACTAGTAACTTTTATTTATTGGCCTTAGATGACCTAATATCTGACCACCAGTCAGTCATGCACTCCATGCAGGCAAAACTGTATCCTTTCATGCAGTGCATCATACACAAACAACACAAAACTTCAAATTTCTGTATAAAATGAGTGGCCAAGACCAAAGTGGCATCCATGTAGTAAGTCACTATGTGCTACCGATACTGACAGTTTTGGGGACCAAAGTTTTTCAGAGAAAATGTTAGGACTGGGAAACATAGAAGCTGTCAAGAAAGATGTGTTTCTACTTTCTAGAGGGCATGCAGCCATGCCACGTGTAAATTCAGAAATTGTCTTTCACAGCTTTCCACCTCAGTCATCACATGTGCCCAGTTGAACTCCTTGGTGGTGTGAAGCAATTGCAAAAGAAGTACCTTGCCTTTCAAATGCAACTCTTGGCAGCGGCCCTGAATGTCAAAGTTGCACGCCACACATGACTGCTGGTCATGCCCTCTGACAGCTCGGCCACAGCAGATATGACTAACATATTAGCACAAGTAAGGACAGATCTGTCAAATATTACCAACACACATACTTTTTAATGCCTGAGCCATTTGTGAGAGAAAGCACACAGTAATGTTTTGGTTTGGTCCTTACACTTACAGCAGCAATACATCATTTGTAACTTTCACCAAAGAAGAATTTATATTTTCCTAATGACCAGCTTCTTATCAACCCATGAGATCAACCAGATGGTCAAGATAACCCAAGGTGGTCTGCATGTGGACTGAACATGACAGAGTATTCCAGATTAACAAAGAAAACGTTCTACCCAAAACCACTTGTCAACAACATTGCTGACTGGGACACTTAATTAATACAAGTAGAGTTAGACAGCTTTTCTACAGTTTACATGTCTAACATTGCCTCAGCAGAATAAACTAGAAGATCAGCCAAACTTTAATGCAGCATTGAGATTGCAAGATCAACCACAAGCCAATGATTTTTTTCACCCAAAAATTCCTGAAGAAAAAGGATCTGTTCTACGAGGTCCATCCACACAGCGCCTACCTTGTCTGTGAAATCAGTCATCCAGGTGAATGGGGCGGTGATGACTACAATGCCACCAGGTGCAACCAGCTCAGGCAGACGGTTGAGGAATAATTTTGGATGATGCAGACGGCACACAAGGTTGGCAGCCAGCACCACGCCAAACTTGCCTAGGTTGGTGTCCAGGGCACAGGCATCCCCCCTAAGGAACTTGGTCCTCTGACGATCCTGCAGTTGTGTGAAGAAAATGGAACTGTATGAAATACACACTGCCTAGTCTGTCAGTGTCAGGTGAAATGATCTGAAATAATCCGATCTAGTGCCCAATTCTTTCTGTTTTCCATTGAAAAATGTGACACCAATACAGCTTTAGACAGATGTTCACTTATTCATGCTACAACCAAAATACCAAGTGTCATTATGAAAATTCAATAGTAATATGGACGTTAAACTCATTCCACCCGCACCGCGACATAGTTGCGGCACCTTGGCGTTCCCTCATGACACGCTGCACAGATTCGAGCGGCGCAACTTTGAAAATTCACCATATGAAAACTATTGGTCAAAGGGACATAACTCTTCCTGGAATAGCTCCAGTAATAATTTAACTATGCTGGAGTCACTTCCCTTGCAAATTCCACCAGAAATAGCTGGTCACGGTCTGATAAAAGTATACCTTACGCAGCTTGTTTACACAGCCTGTTTACGCCTTCTCAACTAGTATTTCAGTTCTTGTAGTTCATGCAGTAGTGTAGATTTAGAAACTTTTCTTGATTTTTCTTCAATAGCAGTCATTTAAGCAGGGTTATTTCCTGTCATCTTAACCTGCTAAACAGCCTCTATCACTTGAAATCAGAGAAAAAAATTAA
>JAWQFJ010002291.1:32500-118092 GCA_034096865.1 Theodoxus fluviatilis
ATTCCTAGGGGCGAAGTCGAATTTCAGCACATCGGACGGAGTGCCATAGTGGAGAAGCATGTACTGGTTCACAAGTGCCTGAGTTTCGTAGACATTCTCCCTGACTCGACGACGACGCTCTCTGACGAGCTGGACGGTGGCGACGGCGGCGATGCCTGCTGAAAGCCCGACAACAGAAATGGCAAAGACTTTGTGGTCGATTCCCAGGACTGTTGCCATTGTAGCAGCACTTGTCCGCCAAGCCGACGAGAATGCGTGTGGTGGGTGAGCGGGTCAGCAAAGGCAAACACGTACGGCCGTCAGACTGCAGAGGGTACACACCACAACGGCGGAAGTCACGTGATGCCAACCGCAAGCTGTTGCAGACGGAAAGCAAAGTGGAGGCTTGATGCCAACAGTGTAAGTCGATCGCACCGCGCTTTGCTCCACTCCTTGGCACTGCAACGTCGACAGTTGCGGGGAAGGTTAAAATCCAACACGCTGCGCTCGATGTGGTGGTGTGTGGAAAAGAAAAAAAACGATGAGGCGCAAGAAACGCGCATTGTGTGTAGTGTTCCTATGTAGCATTATTGGAGCGGCTTGCGTTTTGTCCACGTCGCTGCTGCAGAAGTTGACAACTTATTTTGGCTTCAATGAAGTAAGTGGAAACCAAATTTGTGACCGTGTAGAGATGACAATCAAAACTGTTTTACTGCTGACGATGAAAGATGTTAGAACGCTGACAGTGTTTTTCGTCCCAGACTTGTTTCGACTCTTATGATTAAAAAAAAGCACGGCTTCACGGTGTCTTGAGTAAACCGTTAAAAAAAATTAACATTGTCTCCGAATTGTTCACTGTAACAATCGGAACAGCATCCGCCACCCTGCTTCCGCTACCCCCATCTCTCTCTCTCTCTCTCTCTCTCTCTCTCTCTCTCTCTCTCTCTCTCTCTCTCTCTCTCTCTCTCTCTCTCTCTCAATTACCTTAACAGTCGTGTCCCTATGTAGGTGTGCTGAAGATTATTATGCAAGGCTGCAATTGGTTGTCCAGTATTTCTTCATGATGGTTCTGCAACAGTATCGACCCCTTTTATTGTTGAGGTTTAATTTGTCAGTATTTGCTTTCTTCCCTGCATTTGCATGATTTGGACATTTCACATTTGCCTTTATTTTCATCCCTAAGCAAAAGGTAGAGAAAGCAGGTCAATAATTCCATACAGATCTCTGTTTGGAAGTGAAGCTTGCCAAGAACTCAAATGTGAAGCACATTGAGCATGTATAGACTGCTACAGGGGGAAATAGATTCACAGCATCGAAATATTCTTAAAGTAATAACACAGAAAGTCATCTTGTTTTTTTGTTTTCTTTCTCTTTTTTGTAAGTGTCATTTCAATGTTATGTTTACTTTCAGTTTTGTCAGGTATTTATCAGTGCTAATTATTGTGAATCTTCATGATTAAGGAGAAGAAAAAAAAGCACCTAGTGTCTAATCACTCAAAAGGGTAAACCATTCCTAAATCATCATAGAGCTCTGATTCATTTCTTCTGCAGAACAAGGCATGAGGATTTAAAATAAAGCCGGAAAGAAAATGCTAACAATGCTTTTGTGCCTTAACTTAGCATGTGGACCTGTCTTTCTCAGGTCAGGTTTGACCCCACAGCATTGAACTACAAGGCCTATGTTGGAGAGCTGACAGTGGAGGATGAAAGAGAGCCACTTCGGCGCCATGCCTTCAACATCATTGCCAGTAATGAGCTGCCACCAGACCGGGCCTTGCCCGACGTCAGGAATGTACTGTAAGCTGCTCCACCTGAACTCTGTCACTGTCTTTGATGGTCAAAGCTGACTTTTTGTAACACAGACACGCTCAGACTCTGTCACTGGGGATGCTTTGTGTGGATACTCAATCTCAGTCACACTGGGCATATATGTTCATTGAGGCACTGGCTAGGAGAAATCTTAAGAAAAAGTTTATTTTGGGCCTTAGTTGGCATGTCCAAAGCCAAGCCATCTTGGTGGAATAAGAGTATTGCTTACATGTCATTGTCTTGTTTGCACACTATAAGGCCAAAAACTATCGTGGTTGTTATTGATCACTGAGGTTCTTTGATGGTCCATATGCTATGGGCTTTAAGAGGTCGACACTGATTGTTAGATTTGATTATCCAACTATACTTTACACTTCCCAAGCGCTGTACCGCTGTAATGGAATATTATAAAGGAATCTTTGTCAGAAATTGAAAGCATGTGAACACACACTAATAAAAATGCATGAAAAAGTGATGTGCCATTTTGAAAGCAGTGTTATTTACTGTATTTTAGATGCAAGGATCTTGAATCCACATACTCCACACGACTGCCGGCTACCTCCGTGATAATCACATTCTACAATGAAGCTCGATCTGCTTTGGTTCGAACCATTGTCAGGTATGACATTGCATGAACAGATGTATTTTTACTTGTCATGTATTCTAGCTGCAACTTGTCTTGCATTTTTCCCTATGATCAGACATGGGCTTGAATCACTCATTTGAGGATCTACACAAATCATGCTATACTTCGGAGGAATGCAGTTTAAGCATTGATTGTGTGTGTGTGTGTGTGTGTGTGTGTGTGTGTGTGTGTGTGTGTGTGTGTGTGTGTGTGTGTTTGTGTGTGTGTGGTGTGTGTTTGTGTGTGTGTGTGTGTGTGTGTGTGTGTGTGTGTGTGTGTGTGTGTGTGTGTGTGTGTGTGTATGTGTGTGTGTGTGGTGTGTGTGTGTGTGTGTGTGTGTGTGTGTGTGTGTGTGCATGTTGTTTCATTGTTTGTGTGTGTTTGAGGGGGGGGGGGGGGGGGGGGGGCATGTGTGTGTGTGTGTGTGTGTGTATGAGGGGGGAGGTTGCTTGTTTGTATCATGAATTACTTTACATGCATAGTTGACAGGCAGTGCATGGAGAAGTTATCATATCAATCTGAATAATTGGTTTTTGGCAGAATCGTCTACCTGACCCCACTCTAAACCTGTCTCCCATCCTTTTTCATAAAACGTGATCAAAGTTAGATATGCCATATTACAGTCACACATTTCAAGGGTTTTGTTTTTGTTTTTCAATTCGATCTGTTCATATATCAAATTTAGAAATATAGAAATTTAGCTTGTAGTGTGAACAGGATGCAATTTATTGATAGTTGATTGGCAGAAGGGAGGCTTAATTAATGTTACAGCTTTACTCAGATCACCATTTAGCTTCTTTCATGCCTAACCTAGGAAGACCAAGAATGAGTGGCTCATCCATCCATATGCCAGTCATTTCAACTTGCCTGCTTGTACCATTGCCTCCAGCCTGGCTGCAGCTGCTTGACTAATATAAAGTCTGTTAGTGAGACAATGTGTCAGTGTGCTCTCTGTTTGGTTCAGGCATCACTCTGTGTCCAGTTGGTCCATGTTTCTCTGATTTCTGTCTTTGTTATAACATTTTTGAATGTGTATGGTTGGTTTGTTGTTGTGAATGATACAGTTTGTATGTCATCTGACTGGTTTGGGCACTTGATTCATGCATGATGTCCTGTATCACTACCTGCCACCCTCACTACCATTCCCATATAACCCCTGGCCATGCAGCAAAAGTGTGGACATCCCTCTGTCTTCCTACTGAAACTCCTTGTCCCAAGTTAGCCCCACTGTCTTCACGTGAATGCTAGATTTAGAACAGTGAGTCTGAGGAGCAAAATGTGAGAGAGAGCAGTTAAGATTTACTGGGCAGCTAGATCTTTATCAGTTTATGGGAAAAGCAGCATGAGGAGGAGAGAAACAGTGGGGGATGACATACTTTGATGTGTGTATGATTTGCGCCAAGTAGTCTGCAATGAATGTAAGCTGCGAAAGCATTACAACTTCAGTTTTGAAGTATGACTTTGGCAGTTGGTAAGTTCTGGTTGTGTGAGTTGTGCAAGAGACCAAACTCCTTTTTGCAGTGTCCTGGTGCACAGTCCACCCCACCTCATCAAGGAAATCATCCTTGTGGACGACTGCAGCTCGAACAGTAAGGGGCCACCTTTCCTTTATTTTGAATACCCCCCAAAAAGTGTACTGTAGGAAAATGATGTTTTGTATATATATGTAAAACTTAATTAAAGTTGTTAAGGATTCTATTGAAAGATTTACTCAGTTTAGGTGTATACTATGTGTGTGATGCATTTTTTTTTTTTTGGGGGGGGGGGGGGGGGGGGGGTTTACCCCCAGCAACAACAAAAAAGTGAGCGGTGGCAAAATTTTGGTTCGGTCAGGTAATCACAAACATGCAACTTTTCTTAGGCCTTTCATTGTGTCACACATGCAGCTGTTGGTATGTGGGGGTGGCAGAGAGTTGGCTACACATGTTGTGCCATATTAAATAACTGCTGTCAGAATAGTATGTCCTTTGTTAATATGGACTGTTATGGGGAAAATGCTTTGATGACTATATGTCAGAAGGTAATTGTCTGACTTGGGAATACAATCTACATGTCCATTGATATTACTGATGAGAGACATAGATGGAAACTGAAGTGAAGAGAGAAGTTTTTTCACTGCAACTAACAAATAGATGGCTTAGCAATGTCCATGCATTACTTGGTTGCCTCTAATTTCCAATCACTATTTTCCAGATCAAGATGGACTGCTGCTCCTGACATTGCCCAAAGTAAAGCTTATAAGGAACCAAGCTAGACAAGGCAAGAATGCACCAGATTTTTAACCCTAGAGATGTTACGTACAGGACTGAAAATGTCAACAGGATTTTCCAGTGGTTGCTCTTGCTGAATTGTTGCAAACAGTTCCTGTTGTGAACTGTTGAAGTTTACAGCTGGAGCCATGCTTGGCTTGATGGACTGGAGGTATTTTCAATGGGCCTGAGCAAATATAGAACGGGAAATTTTAGTCCTGTAATATTTTAAGGGTGGGTTTTTTTGTGTGCTTGTGCATGAATGTGGGTGACTACTATTACATTGGCCAGCTAGTGATGACACGACCATCAGTAGCATCTAAACACCTGGTAGAACTTGAAACATGGCAGTTTGTCTGAGCCACATGTACTCTGTCCAGAAGTGTAAAACTCCCATAATGATAGCATGTGATGCCACAAACGGTCATCTGGATAGCTTGGGAAAATTGGACACTGGAAACCAAAATCTCTCAGTCTTCTCCCAATAGCCTTTTTACAGGGAGCTATACTGTGTTTGCAGGTGCCATAAAGTCAAGAGTTACTGGAGCTGATGCAGCAACAGGAACAGTACTGACCTTCATGGACAGCCACTGTGAGGTGACGAGGGGGTGGCTGGAGCCTCTTCTCAACAGGCTGACCGAGGTAGGTCTGTCTGTCTTGCCTGCCTGCCTGCCTGTCAAGTGGCAGTGTTTGCTGTGGTCAAGTAGAGCTACTGTAAGAGCCACCCAGTGTGTTCATGCTTCAGTGTAGGTATTTTTCTGGCAGTGATTTTGGTTTTGTTAAGTGCAAACCTTGTCTTTTCAGTGTAGTTTCTCTGGTGTGATGTCTGAGAGATTTCAAGCACAATACTGTGATCAATCAAAGCAATTACATTACATAGAATATGCTTGGATATTTGTAAACTCCCCCACCCCACCCCAACCCACCCCCCACCCCCCTAATAAAAAAGTTGTGGTTAAGGTAACAGGGCCACAGAAAAACACAAAAATAGGGTCAATAGGTTGACCGGGACTTTTTTTTTTTTTTTTTTCATGTTTCCTTTTAGAAGAGGCCAGATTGAACATAGACCAAAATTTCTTTCATTGAAAATGGTTTTTAAAACTTAAATAGTGGATCCTCTCAGTGCTTATAGGGCAAGGAAGATGGGACAGCACACAATTTGTCGTTGTTTACCATGATTTTAAAAAAATGTTAATGCTTTGAAATAGTAAGTTTAGAGTTGGCAGGGGGAAAAATAGGGTTGATCGGTTACCATAATCACAACTTTATTTTTCCCAACAATTGTTCAGATTTCTCAAATCCATGCAAATGAATTGAGTTTGTCTTTGACTTTTTGTTCCCCCAGGATCCTCGTGGAATAGTCAGCCCTGTGCTTGACACCATAGACTTGCACACTTTTGAATACAAACCCATTGTCACCATTCTCAGGGGAGGTAATTCCTGCTCCTACCTTGGTGCCTGCTGCCCCAAAGCATGGCTGGCATGGCTTGGTAGACCAGAGGCTTGGTGTGGCATGTCTCTCACCCGCACCGCCACCTTGCCCTGTGTGCAGGTGTTCCCCTCTGCATTGCCGAAATGTGTGAAAGGCTCTCTAGCTGTAGCGATGCCCTTTTTCTTACAAGGCTTAGGGTATCACCGAGTGTTATTATGTTGGTGTCTTATTTTTTCTCATTTTTCCGTTATCAAAATTTGGAAAGCTTTTGGTTCCTGAAATTTTCACTAGTGATTTTTTTTGTATTTGAGTCTTTAAACTTCAATCTGCAATTAATCAGTCAATTTGCATTTTGTTTTGGCTTCAAAGGGGGACTTTCTATTTATTTTTGGTTTTCTATTCAGCTTTTGGAAGGTTGCATTCAGTAATTGTATGGAGAAAATGGCACATCTAGCATATCATTACTGAGGAACGATTTTCAAAACTATCATATTGCTTATGTTATTTTATACATAGTGATATTTTTCAATGGAGCATGAATTGCCTGAACAACTCACATCAATGGTTTGTACCTCTGCCATGGTAATGCAGAAGTTACTAATTATTGGGGGGGATTCATTGTGTAATGCACCGTTGCAATGTGGCATTTCATTAAATGTGATGCATACTCCTAAACATGATACCTAACTACAGTGTTGTTGTTTTGTTTTTTTTTACTTCTCAAATGTTACATGCACTGGCTTTCCAGTAGAGTGTATCTAGTATTTCTCATTATGATTACTCATGTTGGTGCATGATACACACACACAATAGCTGTACAGTATTATAGATCATTTAATTTGTATATGAATACTCCTGTGAGATTGCCTCAATATGAAAAGGAATAAGTCTTCTCTTGCTCCAGTTTTATTTAGAAGTAACTTATAAAGACCCTAGAAATCTGTCAATTAAACTTTGCACTGATAAGCATTATTCCAACTGAATTCAGTGCTTAAAGTCTAACAGTTACTCTTTTTCACTTGTAGTGCACTTAAGGGCAGACTTAAAGCAGTTGATCTGTATTTGTAAGGCAAGACTTGTGACTAAGCCGCCCTTGTCTTGTTGTCTGTGCCAGGCTTCGAATGGAGTCTGGAGTTCAAGTGGGAGGATGTGCCCCAAGCCTTTGCCAGGATGAGCAACATAGAGCCTGTCAAGTGAGTGTCCTTCACAAGGCGAATCAACAGGTGGGGTGTGTGGAATGCTGTGTCTGTGGTAATGGAAGCTGGAGTTTGGCTTGAATGACAAATGAAAAGCTAATGGGGATGCTGTGCCTAATGAAGGCTGGAGTTGGGCTTGAATGACAAATGAAAAGTTAATGGGGATGCTGTATACCAATGGAGGCTGGAGTTGGGCTTGAGAGACAAAAGCTAATGGGGATGCTGTGTATTGATGAAGGCTGGAGTTGAGCTTGAATGACAAATGAAAAGCTAATGGGGATGCTGTGCCTAATGAAGGCTGGAGTTGGGCTTGAATGACAAATGAAAAGCTAATGGGGATGCTGTGTACTGATGAAGGCTGGCATTGGGCTTGAAAGACAAATGAAAAGCTAACGAGGATGCTGTATACCGATGGAGGCTGGCATTGGGCTTGAATGACAAATGAAAAGCTAATGGGGATGCTGTATACCAATGAAGGCTGGAGTTGGGCTTGAAGGACAAATGAAAAGTTAATGGGGATGCTGTGCCTAATGAAGGCTGGAGTTGGGCTTGAATGACAAATGAAAAGTTAATGGGGATGCTGTGTCTGATGAAGGCTGGAGTTGGGCTTGAGAGACAAAAGCTAATGGGGATGCTGTGTATTGATGAAGGCTGGAGTTGGGCTTGAATGACAAATGAAAAGTTAATGGGGATGCTGTGTACTGATGAAGGCTGGAGTTGGGCTAGAAGGACTAATGAAAAGCTAACGGGGATGCTGTGCCCTGCTCAAGGAGGCTGTTTAGGTCAGAACTCTTGTCAATGTTCGGCATCCCCTTAGGTTTCTTTTTATTTGTCATTCAAGCCCAACTCTAACCTTCATTAGTGCAAATGAGGGCAAGTCAGTTCAGCATCTCTCATAGAACCTGTTGATCAATGTATGATGTTCCATGCTGCCATACTCCATCTTTAACTGCCATCCCCATTCAGTCTCTAGCTGCCAGGAATGGAGTGAGCTTCTTCTCAAATTTTCCTTCAAGCTCACCCTGAATTTGGTGATCATTTGATGGTCTGGTGGCAGAAAAGACACACAGAACACTTAGTAAATTGAGAACAAGGAGTTCAATGTGGAAACTGCAAGGAGTGGAGTATCACAGAATGGAACATTATGTGTTAAGTGTTTCTCACGGAAGCAATTGATTGAACCTGTGTCATTGAGCTTTTCCACTCTCTCTCACTGAGTCAGCTGTAAGTATCTCTCACTGTGAAGAAAGTTTGTCTCATAGCAACAGGTAGGTAAGATTATCTCACAGAGCTTGTTATCTCAAAGAGCTTATCAACCCTTCCTCACACTCACAGAACTTGTCTAATAAGTGTGTCTAATATCTCTTACATTAAAGTAGTTGTACCCAGGAGGGAAAAAAATCATTTTGTGAAAAATGGCTGAAAAGATGTTTTTCGAATCCCTTTGATGTAAATTCAATGTAGAATATGACTATTAGGTATTTTAGAGTAAACTAGAAAAAACTCTGAGAGCCAATTTCCACCAAGGAAGCCAAAATTTCTCTTCGAGATAACCTCCAAAATTTAGTGGATTTTTCCTTGAGTGAAACCCAAACCTTCCACCAAATTTCATCAGGATCCGTTATGAACTTTTTGGGTTGGATTACAGATATCATATCTCTGTACTCAGAAGTTTGACTTCCTTGAAACTTGGCATATTTGGTTCATATAGCTGACCCCTATTCAAAACTGTATCTTCCTGTATGTCAAAGTTACAGGGTCTGGAATATGTAATTAGATACTCAGTTCATGTAACTTTAGAAGTGAAACTGTGTTAAAATGAAATGCCCAGGGTAGTTGTCTTTATTAGGGGTCAGGGCATGCTACCCTATGTACTGTACTTCTGTGCAAAATTACAAGCCTCTATCATCAGCTCCTTTTTTGGTATTGTTTCGAAAACTGGCAAAATTTTGTTGTGTTGGCAGCCATATTGGAGAGCTACTTAGCATAATTTGTACAAACACATCACAGGTAGACAGCACTTTAAAAGTACAACCTGTTGGGCTAGAAAATTGGACCAAATTTATTCAACTGACAAAAAAATTTTGGTTACTTGGTACTACTACCTTAAAACACTTGACAATTCATTGTTGAGTTGATGTTCATTCAGTTGTTTGTTGTTTTCAGGACACCTGTGATCCCAGGGGCCATTTTCATCATCAGAAAAGACTGGTTTGATGCTCTGGGAAAATTTGATACAAGAATGGAGATGATCGGTGGAGAAAATTTTGGTATGTTGGATAAATAGACTTCAAACTTTAGATACAAATAAAAGCTCTTTGTTTGTCATATCAGAGCTTAAGATTTTTCCTCAGTTCTCTGAATATATGCAGTGTGTGCATGTGCATGTGTGTGTGTGTGTGTGTGTGTGTATGTGTGTGTGTGTGTGTGTGTGTGTGTGCGTGTGTGTGTTTTGACCAAGCCAGAAAGGATTGAGGATTTAATTGTGCTGCTGCTGCGGTAGCTTGCTCTGTGTGCTGACGCCCCTGCACATCAGAGTTTGGCCTGTGGTCCCACATGAGAAGACGCTGATGTCATCTTCGCTTCTGAACATGTAGCCACTCAATAATGCCCCAGTGTCTTCTATCAGTCTGTCAATGAATATAATGTAAAGTTCCATCATTGATGCTATATTAAAAAAAGGCATATATATTATGCTATAACATTTTGAAATTAAAAAAATTCCTCCAAATAAACAAAAACACCTTGTTGATGGTGCACATATTAAATGATGATATCATCAAGGTGTTTTTGTTTATTTGGAGGGTATTTTTAAAATTCAAAATGTTATTGCATAATATATATATATATATATATATATATATATATATATATATATATATATATATATATATATATGCCCTTTTTTATACAGCATCAATGATGGAACTTCACATTATGGTCATAGACAGGCTGATAGAAGATACTCAGGCATTACTGAGTGGCTACAGGTTTAGCTCTTACATAAGGCCACACAAACAAATAGCTGTTGTTGAGGTAACATGGCCACAAAAGAAATGGGGTTGGTAGGTCGGCCTGAACTTTTTTCTCTGCCTTTCAGAGCTGTCATTCCGAGGCTGGATGTGTGGTGGTCACGTGGAGATTGTTCCCTGCAGTCGGGCAGGCCATGTCTTCAGAATGCGCAAGGCACAGGACCTGTCCCATGGTCCCACCAACACCTTCCTCAGGTGAGGAGCCCCCAGTGCCCTTGACTGTCTGGCTACCACCTCTCATCTGCTTTTTTGTGTGTAGTGACTCAACAGTCTGCAGTGTATCTGTAAAGAGCGAAGTCCACTTTTGAAAATGGATCATTATGTCCCACGCCACTTTTCTCCATCTTGCTGGCGACGGTATGGACTAACTTTCCAGCTTTCCTACTCACTCTGTCTAAATTCAATGACCATGTGAGGAATTACAGGTAGTTTGCTCCATAGTTATCATTTGACTTTAATTAGTTCAGTGTATCCAAAGATTACAGGTTACACAAAGATAGTTCATTAGCTCATTGTTGTGAGGATCAAGACATGTTGCGCCCCCAAGCAGGAATGAATATGGGTGAATCAAGGGAAGTAATCACACCGCTTATCGACACGTAAATTGCTTGTTTCTTGACGCGTTTCTGATGCGTTCCGATCATGTTTGTCAATAAATTTACAGTGTAATGTGTAATGAAATGATTTGCTGCAATAATGGGGGTGTTTTGGCTTTGTTTTTTGTAGCAGGTGTTGTGAAATCAAACTCGACCTAGATCTACATGCGTATGGTTTGAATGGGAACGATCTATTTTTCAATATTATCGAAGAATGCAAGCTTGTTTATCAACGTATACACCCCTGTGGAATATCTTTAGGAAATACAAAGCAATACATACCTGTCAAGAAGGTGATTTGCTGCCAGAAAGTCATTCGATTAAGTGACTTCATTTGCCGTTTCGACAAAGATTATACTTACAATGAAGCATTGCCCTGCGACCTGCATTTCGATTGTTAAAAAGTAGGAGCTTTCAATACCTTTTAATGCATTCAACATACAGCTTTGATAAATTAATGCTGTTCATGGCTTACATTTTCTTTGGATGGGTTTCTAGTATCCCAAAATATAGCTTTTTCTGTGCGAACTGAAGAGAGCCCCGCCATTGAATTGCGCAAAGAGTAGACATAAACGCCATATCTACACGAAAGCAGTCCTCTGATTGGTTCCCTGAATAGAATCCTCCAATCAGCAGGCAGCTTTCTTCGCCGTCTTGTCGCTAAGCGGTGTGATTACTTCCCCTTTATTCACCACTAATACTCGCCGCTAGGTGCAGCGTCTTGTAACTTTATATAGCAAAAGCTCGGAATGAGCTATCTTTGTGTAACCTATAATCTTTGGTGTATCAAAGAAGGCAAACTTGAGAGGAAACAGCTAGGGCTAATGGCCAATTCTCACCGTGCGAGAATGTAGATAGCACACAGCGAGAACAATCTGAGTATGGTCATAGAACTACTACTGAGTGCCCAATCTGTGCCACAGAGACTACCAGATAGTTCCTAACTGCTCCTGAGGCTAAATCCTATGCCACTTCTAACTGCACGTGATTCATGTGGTAGATACCAAGGGAGATTACTCTGGCGGGAAGCTCTGTAGGACTGAAAAAAATTATTGTGCTACTTCTGGATGGTTATTGCATCGCTGGGAAATTTTTCAACAGATTTTAATATGTTTTTCCTGAGTTATTTGAAATTTTTGCTCATTTTTTGGCGGGCGTTCCTCATTTGCAAAGGTGGCAGACATTGAATGTGAGATGGGGATATCAAGGAAATCTGAAAACATAAAGTGTATGTGTGCACTCAGTCAGCGCTGTTGTAACACAGACCTCCACGGCTCCAGTTACTAGTGAGTGCTGGCTTCAAGCTTCAAGCAGGGAGGTCTCGCTATTTTTAGGTCAAGGAGTGAAGGGGATAAGGTTTTGCCTGAGACCAGCTGTCAACTAGAGTCCAGTTGAAACACCCGTGAGTATTTCAGACAATGACTTGTTTTTATCAAAATGGTTTGATCTAAATATCTTGGACTTGGAGATTCCGATCAGAGTGATATAACTGTTTCCAGTGTCCATATGAGTGAGTTGTAGGACTCCAATGAGCATTATTATCGGATGATGATTTCAGTGACGCCAAATGGTCAGACACTGTCGGGGACTGACTGGATGAATGAAATAAAGTGTCCGGGCAGTATACTGGGGCATGCACCACAAGCAATTCAGGATAGCCCAGTTGTGCTGTTTCCTTCTCTCCCCCCCCCCCCCCCCCCCCCCGACTCCCCCCCCCCCCCCCCCTCCAACCCCACTCCACTACCCACCCACCCCTCCCCTCCACCCACTCACTCTCTCTCTCTCTCTCTCTCTCTCTCTCTCTCTCTCTCTCTCTCTCTCTCTCTCTCTCTCTCTCTCTCTGTGTTTATGCTTCCACTACTTACTGAACTTATTCACAACCTTTATCTCAACTCATTGTTTGTGCAAGAAAAATGATCTGAACATTGTTTCTGATGGACGTCATTCAGCTGCCAGCTCACATCAGGTTCTACTGAAGCACCTGATGTGAGCTGAGACAGCCAGTGATTGCCGATGTTATGTGGAGCAATGGTTACAAAATCATCACAAATTACACAGTGTTTATATTCATAGAAAAAAATGTTAGTCTATTTCCATTTATTTACCTGTACATATGCTAATTACATGCAAATAAAGCAAAGAAAAATATCCAAAACACTCTGTACTTGATCAACATTCATTTTTGACTACACACAAAACATTTCTTACACTTACAGATCCATACAATATAATAAAAGTTAGAATTTTTTAACAAACCAACTGTGTTATGTTTCATTTTCTCTAAAACCTTACAGGATTGGGGCTTGTAGTTGTGAAATTCCTTATGGGACGTTAAGAGTTAATTACGTCATTTGTGATGTTGATGGTCAATTCGGGAGGAAGTTCACTAGCTGTCTTAAGATATCGTCAAGAAGTAAGAACAAATTTCCATTCCTGCACAAATTAGTGTAATTAAATATGTACTTAGTTAGTGCCCTATCAAGCTTAATGTTTGAATTTGGTAGGGAATAGTGTTGGGACTACTTTTTAAGTGAGGGAATACTATCTCTAATTTGAATGCAGACCTGCCAAATGCTACGCTTTCGACATGCTTGCTACGCTGCTACGCTTGTCCATAAAAACGACGCTTTTCCCGCGTGCTTGAACTTTTGACCGCGATGGAGAATCCCCCCCCTTCCCCCCCCCCCCCCCCCCGCTTTCACGCCGCCAGTGCGGCTTATCGCGCCGCCTTCACAGCCTTATCTCCCCCCCCCCCCCCCCCCCCCCCCCCCGCTTTCACGCCACCGGGTCAGCTTATCACGCCAACCTCACAGCTTTATCTCTCCCCACCCCCCACCCCCGCTACGCCTATTCCTTCAATGCTACTCCAAATAGCTCTGGATGCTACTCTTTGGCATGATGGTGGGTTGGCAGGTCTGTGAATGGTATGCATAGTAAATGAGAACTAGATCATGTGACGGAACAGTGACAGAGACTATCCAGCTGTGGCACAGAATGCCAAGCACCTTCATCACACTGCCTGGAGGCGGCTCAACCATCAATTCACACTGAGCAAGCACATAGCGAGTGTGTTTGCGTGTGTCATGTTCCACGATATTTCAGAAAGGCTTCCAGAGATGGGCCATACTAATGGTTGGCCACAATGTCTGAATTGCTGTGTTTTACTTTTTTTTCTCTCTGAAACTTCATATTGTTTTGTCATTTTGTATGTGAACACTAAGGAATTGCTGCAGATTGACAAAAATTACTTGCCAATCAAATGCTGTGGCCCGATAGGTTGTGTGGCCCACCAGCTTGGATGTCTTTCCCACACCCCTCTCCTCGGACGAGTCCACTAGTGTGGCCCACCAGCTTGGATGTCTTTCCCACACCCCTCTCCTCGGACGAGTCCAATAGTGTGGCCCGTTTCTTTCCAAAATTTCATGTTCATGGTATGAATGGCACAGTTGGTCCACTGCATCATTATCAGCAAAACCTGATCTGAGGACATTGCCATTGCAGGTTATGGTAATTACACTACCTTACATTCTTGCTCTGAAATGATTAGTTGTTTGCTAGCAAACTGCTTACCCAAAGTTGAACTGGCTCTACTTGCTGCCAACTGGCAATAAAATACACAAAATATCAATCATCTGTATTTTTGCTCATTCAGTTGGTTCATTGAACTGTTCGAGGACCACGCTTGCTTAGTGGGAATTAATCCTTGAGCCACCCACAAGCAGCTTTCGAAATGCACTTACTCTGTGGGATTTGGGGAGTGGCTGGGTGGAGAAAAGGTGTCATGGGGCATTTTACATCAAAATACACTTGCCTTAGTCTGATCATTGGTCTATAGTGGCATCCTGCACTGTTACTTAACACTTTGCTCAAATTTGGAAAACTGCAGTTTCTAGCAAAGTGTTGATGCCAGCTATTGTTTATAAGTGGTAATAAAGGCCCAAAGTTGTTTCAACTTGGCTAAGAAAAAAATCTTAAACCACTCTGTACTTGTATGTCTTCATCAGGCATCCTTGACATTGATGGGAGGGAGGTATTGCATTCGTTTGACAGTTCTTTTAATGTTTTACTCTAATTGAATTACCATAGTAACAGGTTCTGGCAGTCACCATAAAAATGTTACCCCATTAAAAGGGCACGAGTAAATAATTTATACCTAGATAAGAACTTGGGCAAGAGATGATCCTTGATTCTAGAGAGAAAGCTGTGCAGTGATCATTTTGTTTCTGACAGCACATAAATCTGCACCACCAGTCTGCACCATGAATATTCTCTGCACAATTCACTTGGTAATAAACATCTTGTTCAATTCTACTTTTTCCAGAAACACCAGACGAGTAGCAGAAGTGTGGATGGATGAGTACAAAAGGTTTTACTACGCTGCTCGCCCCACTGCGAGAATGCAGATGTATGGCGAGTAAGTAAGCCTTTTGGAGTGAGATATTGCTTCATTGTGACTGATGTCAGTGTTATTATAAGGACTATGTTGGCACATAAGAATAGCAATCAACAATCGCTGGGCGCATTCCTATACACCAATTTCTATGTTCCATTGCTTTGTGTTTCACAGCCTTTGTTTCTTGCATCATTTTGAATTTACTCTCTCTACAATGGGAACTTTTCAATGAAGAAAGACTTATGTGTGTATAGAAATTCATTTGAACATGTGTTTGTTAAGAATAAAAAAGGTGTGCATTTAACTCCAGAATGAATAAGATGTTGCAGTAATAATTTCAATGGCACATGTTGGTGGTTTGATTATGAAAGCTGCAAGTTTAAAAAACAGCCTTTGAATTTACTTATGTGCACACATAGATATGCATGCTTATGAGCACACATACACTAATATACACACATGAACACATATGTACATGTGCACACACACACACAAACATGTACATGCACAGAAACACTAATATACATTCACGAGCATACATTCAAACATACACATGCACACAAAAACTAACATTCATTCACAAGCAAGCACACATTTACCTCCCCTGTCCTGCAGGGAAAGCCAGCCTTGAAGCTTGACCTTGCATTAATGTTCTTGCTGCCATCATGCTGACATGCTCAAGGTCTGATACTGAGAGTGGTGATGATTTAATTTTTGCAGTGTGTCCCAGCGACGGAAGCTGAGAGAGCGACTGAAGTGCCAGAGCTTTCGGTGGTACCTAGAAAACGTCTACCCTGACCTGAAGTAAGCAGCTTAAAATCATCTCCAATGATTCTAAACTTAGCCCTTGCCATCTTTCCCCCGCTGCCCAGCAAAGGTATGCGATAGCTCTTCAGGGCTGCACTGCATTGATTGATTTTTATTGCTTTTACATTTGCTTTCATCATGTTGACACTAGCCTTTTCCTCCAAAGATCTTGCAAGATACTATCATAACCAATGCGCCCAAGTTTCCCTACTCAGACTCAGTTGTGAATTTGATGTGGGGAAAAGCAGGCATCTTTCTCTCAAGTTTGTCGCTGCTACGTTTATATTGATGAGTTCAGGAGAGAACCGAATTGATTTGAATGAACTTTATCCCTCCAGGTTTACTGGAGGTCCTACAGACTTTATTAGTCTGTCTGTCTGTCTGTCCCGTCTCCACGGCCTATATCTCAAAAACTACTGGACGGATTTCCTTGAGATTTTGCACACTGACTGGAAGTTAGGTCCCATTCAATATTATCAAATTTTCAGAATCGAGGTTTTAAAAGAAAGTGACTTTTTTACATTTTGGTGTTTCAATGAAAACAATTCAACAGACTCCATTTTGCAAAATCTGTGACGTCATCATTTGACGTTGTATAACGTGACGTCATTTGCTAGTAGAATTTTCAGGATAATGGATTTTGTACACTCCGAAGCACCTCCCTCCATAGTCAATAGATGTGAGAGCCTAATCAAGTCAAACTCTTTTCCTACGTTCACAAAACAGCATTTGGCTTCTTTGTATTATGAACGTCTACCAGCAGACGCAAAAAAGCGATACTACGCTGTGTTGGCGTCAAATTCATTCCATTTGTGAAACCGGTAAAGTATATGTACCATCTAGATCGTTGCCTTCGCTGGTTAAAAGCCTGGAATGAGGGTGAAAAGGGCACGATTCTAACGCACTTTAGCCAGGCACTCTCCAGCCATGAAAATAGACACCGACACGTGACCCAGATTCTCGCACTCAGCTGCGTGATTCGGGTGTAATACTGCCAATAAACATCGTTAAGCTTAAGATTACACCTGAATCACACGGACCGTTAAGGTGCATGGAGTACAGTACCGGTCAAAAGTCACAACGACCACCGACACCGACCATTTCAGCCTTCTTCATGATGCGTTAGAATCGTGCCGTTGTCGTGGTGGAATCGCCTAGCGAACTAACTGAATGTCGACACAATCACTCGGCACTGTTGCACATTTGCAGTCAACGTAAGATCTCGTACGACGATTTGATTCAAGGCCTAGTGCTAATTGTTTTGATGGTCTGGTCTCAGTGTCACAAAAATATGATGATTTAATCAATCCCTGTCCCGGAAATGTTGGGGACAACGACCATTAATTTTCAGCGTAATGACATCGAGTCAAACAGAGTTATCTATCCTACTTCAGCAAAACGCTTCGATGTTGAACCTCTACCAGCAGACGCCAAAATGCGATACTACGAGAAGAATATTGACGTTGATGGGTTAGATCCGTATGAAATACCAAACAGTTCATGCTATCATCCATTTTTCTACAATTTACAGTGCAAAATACGAACCACGGGGGTTTATGACAAGGTCGTTATAAATGCTTCGTATACATACAAGTTTTCAATGGCACAGTTGGTAGAGTATTGGGCTCTTGGTCATGCATGACCAGGTTCGATTCTGTGCTGAAACTTTTTTTTCTTCTCTTTTTTCGAGGGGTTGTGGGTTCGAACCCGACCTGGTTTTTTTGTGTTTGTGTGTGTGTGCGTTTTTTCCTCCTCTTTTCTCGAGAGGTTGCGGGTTCGAACCCGATCTTCTTTTTTTTCTCCAAAACCTGGAGGTTCAGCGCCAGCGGTTTTTATTTTTCTTGGGAAAGCAATGAATAAGGCAGAGCTGCCAGTCTTACACTCAGGCCTCAATAAAATAAACCACCCCCTACTCCCCATCTCCCTACCCCCACCCCCCTAAAAGTAATGCAATAACATTAGTCATTAAATAAATGTTGTGACTTCATGGTAACCACATACAGCATTTGAATATGACATGGAACTGCTGGGTCTTAGAAGCTAGTGTGACCGGATATGGTCGACAGAAAGGGGACGAGAGCGAGAGGAGCGAGAGTAGATCGAGGGACAACCGCGCTTGCTTGATTCCATTTTCTTATCTTCTTTATTTCAACCAACTTCAACATCAACTTCAACTGTCTTGAATAACCTCAACTTCAATCACCTCACTTCAGTCATCTCATCGGTCTTCGTCCTCCATCTCCGCAGTAGTATCACTCTCCTCCTCAGACTCTCAAATTCTTTTACCTCAGGACCGCTTCCACACACCATCCAACGGAATGCAGATCACCCCAATCCGCTCGGGCACAAATCCTTTTCCGAACCGTTCCTCTTTCTTCCACGTCACCCCGTGACGACATACGTATCCAAGTAAGGGGAGGTAATTAGATTTAGAAATCGAGAACAGGCCCAAAACGTCGTCTGCTACAGAAAATAGAAAAGGGAAATAATAATTATACATGTAATAATAAAGGGAAAACCACTTGTGGGGGTCACACTAGGTTGGAATGAGAATTGCAGCTAATGTGGGGGAGATGGGTGGTGTGGAAAATTCTGTGCTTTACACCTGATTGCACGTGCAAGTCATGTCATAGCAGAACTAACAGGTTGACTGAAAAGAAAACAGGAGTTGGAAAGATCAGCACATTCTTCAGCTTGATTTTTCACAACCTCCACCTTGATGTGAGCCTGGATACAGATGATTATTCATTTGAGGAAAACTGTGGTAAGACATTCAGGAAAACAAACCATATGAAATTTTAGTAAGATGTTTGTGTTAGTGTTACATTAGAGCTTGAAATATTGAAATGCCAACCGGTTTCACAAGGGGAGGGGGGGGGGGGGGGGGGGTTTAATCACAGTGAACCAGTCAGTTGAGTCCTCTTATGCTTTTGTCCAAATGGTTACCCGTTAGGCAAAAGAAAACATTAGTCATGGTGAAGGTAACATGGCAACAACAAAAAAAATGGTTGGCGGGTTGGCCCAAATTTTTTTGGGGGGTTGCTTTTCTTGCTTACCTTTTTAGTAACTTTTTTCACTGAAAATGCTTTTTTATATAAAAAAATTAATAATGGAATCCCTGAGTGCTCATAGGGCAGGGAAGATAGAATAGCACACAGTTTGTTGTTTACCTTTTTTTTAATGATAAAGGAAAATGTTTAGGTTTAGCACCCAAAAAAGGTTCAGAAGGGTTTCTTTAAACCACAATCTTTTTCTTTTCTCTTTTTTTTCCCCTATATATTGGTTATCGTCTTCTTTGCTCAGACTTATAAATGAAATGAATAATTTGCTCTTCTGAGTATTTGAAGTGATGCCATTGTTTTGTAAATGTTCCAATAGCAATCTGCCTTTTATAAAATGTCTAATGTTGTGCTGCTGTTGGTCTTTGTGCAGGCCACCCATCAGTGATGAGATTGCCTTTGGTCACATCAGACAGGGCACTCATTGCGTTGACCTTGACCCTGGCCACCTGCCAGTCATCATGAAGCTCTACCTGTGTGTGGAACAGAAGAACACCCAGGTAGGAGTTGGTGCTTACACAGATTTCCTCTGGCACCATTTCCTAGTGTCTGGAGCTCTAACTTTACACTTGAATGGGTTGCTTGTGGTCCCCATTATAGAGATCCTCTACTTTTCCCTGATAAGAGCATGTACAAAGAGATAGAAACCACAAATAGATAGAAAGCACAAACTGTTGGGTTGACAGTACCATTTTTACACCCAGAGGGACTTTCCTCCTAAATACTTGCTCACTGCTTTTAGAAATTAGCACAGTGCTGTGAACACTTGCAGCACTCATAATGGTGTATAATTAATCATGAACACTCAGAGGGACTTCCTTACTAAATACTTGCTCACTGCTTTTGAGAATTAAACAGTCAGTGCTGTGACAATTTGCTGCACTTATTTTGGAGTGTTAATAGTGAGTAATAATCACTCATGGTGGAAGAATGAAAACACACAGGTAAAAGGGCAAGCTATTATCTGTATGTATTTATCATTGCAATGTCAGGCTCTCATTTTCCCTATAGAGGATGCAGAGGAATCGAATGTGCCATGAACTGTTATTCGTCCCCCATCTAGATGGAAATATGGCACTGTTGCAGAGGGGGAAAGATACATGGGATTTGAGTGTGTGTATGTGTGTCAATGTGTTTGCATGTTTGTGTGCTTGTGCGTGTGTGCTTGTGTGTGCGTGCATGTGTGCGTGCGTGTGTGTGTGTGTGTGTGCGTGTGCCTGAGCTTGTGTGTTAGTGTGTTTGTCTGAGCATGTGTGTGTGTGTGTGTGTGTGTGTGTGTGTGTGTGTGTAAGTGTCTGTGTGTGTGTGTCTGAGCATGTGTGTGTGTGTGTGTGTGTCTGAGCATGTGTGTGTGTCAGAGCATGTGTGCATGTGTGTCAGAGCGTGCATGTGTGTCAATGTGTTTGCATGTGAGTGTCTGAGTGTGTGTTTGAGTGTGTCAGTGTCAGTGTGTGTGTGTGTGTGTGTGTGTGTGTGTTTGTGTGTCAGTGTCAGTGTGTGTGTGTGTGTGTGGATGTGCGTGATTGTGTGTGTGTGTGTGTGTGTGTGTGTGTGTGTGTGCGGGTGCGTGTGTGTGTGTCAGTATGAGTGTGTGTGAGTGTCAGTGTGAGTTTGGGTGTGTGTCAGTGTGGGTGTGTCAGTGTGAGTGTGTGTCAGTGTGGGTGGGTGTATTTGTCAGTGTCAGTGTGTGTGTGTCAGTGTGTGCATGTGTGTGTGTGTGTGTGTGTGTGTATGTGGGTGTGTAAGAGTGTGTTTGTGTGTGTGTAAGAGTGTGTGTGTGTCCAAGATTGTGTGTAAGTGTGTGTGCCTGTGTAAGTGTGTGTGTGTCTAAGTATGTGTGCGTATGTGTCTAAGTGTGTGTGTGTGAGTGTGTGTGTGTGTGTGTGTGTGTGTGTGTGTGTGTGTGTGTGTGTGTGTGTGTGAAATTTTTGAATGGCTGTCACAGTGTTTCATATAACTTATTCCAAGGAGGGTTGGGGTACCCTCTGCAGTAACATACATGTTTTCTAAGTCTCCCTACTTCTCACACACAAAATATATGTAAGTAAAAACATAAAAATAGTGTACTAGACAATTTTTAATGTAGATGAATGCACAAAACACCGAATTACATTTCCACATGACTGATTTGAAACTGAGCTATGTACAAATTATGCACATCAGGCATTGCTTTGTATTGAAACTTTGTCTTTGTGGTTATATCCCTTTCAGTCAATGCCCAAGGTCTTGTTTAAATAATCAATCATTCATGTTGTAGTATTGATGCTTATAAGCATCAAGATGCTGAAATTTAGTGCATATACAAGACCCTCATCCACAAGCAGGGTGCATAATTTTCCACGTCAGCTCATCAGGGACACACGACAGTATGCAATGTGAAACACTGCTGTTATGCTGAAAAGCAATTGTGCAAATTAACAAAAATTCATGCTCTGTCTTGTTTAGTTTTTCTTTCTTTCTTTTCTTGTGCAAATGGTGCAAACAGAAAATGTGGTTTGTGGATTGCTTGCTCATCATCAGAGTTGATTTTGCAGTTGTTTTGAGTGTAAAATTATCACCCACCACATCTTGTTTGTTCACCTCCATTTTGGTAATAACAATAGGAGCCCTTGCAACCAAAATGGATGCAGCAGGTGGTAAAAGGTAAAACATTGGTTTTACTTAGCAACTGAGAACCAATCTTTGAGGGGTTCAAACTGCTTAACAGTTTGACCCCAGTTGCAGGCAGCTTGAATAATCCTTTGGTGGCAGCTGACGTATAGGATGTAGAGGTGGCACACAGCACCATCTCCACTCCCTGAAGAGTATTCCAATCCAGTGTTGCTAACTGCCACTTGAAGAATTAATCATGCTACAGCTTGCCATTACATCCCTCACGGGTACCCAGTTAAACTCCTGGGTGGGACAGGCAATGCAAGTGCAGCACCTCTGCTGAGCATGACACTGTAGGATCCCTGCAGCTGTGAACATTGCCCCTGACATCCACAATTGACTGCAGGCGAGAGCTTGAGCCCTAGACTAGACTAGAGCTCTGTCGGTGAAATCTGCTGCAACAAGGAGAAGAGATGTTTTGTGATACTTACTGCATTTGTTGTGTACGTTGTAGTTATTGTCATATTGTTGATTTCTCCATCTGCAGGAGTGGTCATGGCGACAGAAGGGGGTGATTGTGAGCAATGGAATGTGTCTGACTGCCGACCCCTTAGAGACTCACTCCTATGTCATGGTGCAGTTCTGCAGTGGTGCCGACTCCCAGGTATGTAGGCCCGGAATGGCAACTGCGTTTATGTGTGTTTGTACTCTTGTGTACATTGTACTGGTATGAAATGTGTATATTTTCATACTGTTTGTGTATTTCTATATGTATACATGTATTAATAAGATTTTAATTCAGGAATGTTAACTCCTGACCTCAAGCAGGTGTTTATCCTGCCACCATCATTCATTTCAGGCAGCAATCACTGCTTGCTGCAAATGAAGCATTTGACCTCTCTACTCTGGTAAACCTGTTCATAGATCTTTAGGCCTGGTCATCTGGGGCAGCAACTTGGGGCTTCACACCTCATTAACCCTAGAAGTGTTACAGAGACAAAATTATGGTAAAATTTCTCATCAAGGATTTGGTCTGGTCCTCAAAGTTCCTCAAGCTTCACTCCAGCTGTAAAGCACAGAAACAGTTCACATCAGGTCAGCAAGAGCACCCACTGAATAGGAAACTGCCAAAATTTCAGTCCTGTAACATTTTAAGGGTTGAAGTATGTATGGAGTTACTTGTGAAATAAACGCTATAAGACAACATTGCCAGAACTGTACAGTAACCCTTATTAAAAAATTATTATGCATTATTATTCTGATTTGACTCATGATACCATTAATGCACTAAATTCACCCATTGAGTTTTAATTGAGAACCTCCTTGCCTTTCAGCGCTGGTACCGCCATGGTTTGCAGATTGTGCATGAGAAAAGCCAGCAGTGTATTGACAGCCACAAGGCAGAGACAGGGCTGGTGCTGGCCAACTGCGATCAGGACTTCCCCAGCCAGAGGTGGAGTCTCACACTGGAGGTCTCCCCCACACCAGACAGGCAGTACCTGGATGATGCACTGTGAGCCACTCAACCTCTACCTGGGAATGCCTGGATCATAGCTTTGTCGGGACCTGGTCTGAACAGAGAAACCACAGATCTGAGCTTTGTTGCTTCCAGATAACAGTGCCAGAGTGTGTTACACTACAGAAAAAGTATATGAACAGTGCTTTCATTGTGTGGCTAGTGAAGCCCAGACATTCATGTGGAACTGACCACTTAAATATGTATGGAACACGCCCGACCAGCTCTGTGAAATCTTCAGAGGAATTACTGCTTGTTCACAACATTTACTTCTTTCAACCATGTTACCACTCAAACCTGAAAGACGGTACCTGCACAATTGTCTGTGCCTAATTGTCTGGTGCTCTGCCCAGACAGAGGTTGGCAGTGCTTTGGTCCAGTGATGGTGGCTAGGTGTTTCAATTGCATTGCCTGTCCCCACCTATGAGTAAAACCTGGTCCAGTGATGGTGGCTAGGTGTTTCAATTGCATTGCCTGTCCCCACCTATGAGTAAAACCAGGTAGCTGCAACAGACATTGATGGACATTGCTCCTTGCTATTTTTATCCACTTCTGGTCACAGGTTTTCCTTTCTAACGACTACTTTAGCCACAATATTGATTCTTTTTGTGAGACCTGGAATGGCAGAATTCCCGTACTTGTAACTCAGTAACTGTGCATTAGAAGCAAGTGATAATTTTCCAGTCCAAGTTCTTATTGTTCATTCTGGCCTAACTTGCTACCAGAACATGTTATATGTAATGCACTTGTACTATAATGACATATGTGAATGGCTTGCTTCAAAAGCATTTTATTTGTGACTGTGATTATATTACACTTATGAAATCCAACTCTTTTTATTTCCGTCCCATTTGAAAATAAATTTGTAAAGACTTGGTCATAAATCCAAGATCCTTGTTGATGATAATAGCTCATCCTTAGCTTACTAAAATCTGCAGATGTAAACACGGCATTCCTGCATCGGACTCCTTAGCCACAGCAGATGCTGTGGAAAGTTCGAGACCAGCGCCTGAAGACACAAATCCATGGTGCTTTGGGACTGATGGACGCCTACTGACCACCAAAAAATGGATGAGACTTGGTACTTTGCCTCTATTCTAGTAAGAATGTGCATTGCCCCTGAAAGAAAATTTGAGTAGGACAAGTGATTTTGATGTAGGAGACTGAATTATTATCAGTGATCAATATGTGAAACTTTCCCTTCTGGCATTGGTATTAAAATCAGCAATGCCAGACAAAGCTAAACTTAGAATAGTGTTCCTTTGATCATGTTTTTATCACAACTATCACATCTCAGGAATGCATTCTAAGCTTCACAGTACTGTGATGTGAAAGTCTGCATCAGTCTGGAAGCCTTGCCTTGGCACAAAACAGACTGCCAAGAGTCAGCTTATCTCACAGCCATGGATGTGGTTTTGTCATTTGCTTCAGAGCTTTTCACCAGAACACAGCAGAGGCATGAATGTCTTGGTGCACGGCTTTAAAGCTGGCGTGATGCTGGGATGAACCCAGGTCACATGACTGAACATGTATTTCTTATACCAATAATCATTCATGTTATCCTCTAACTGCAGAGGATGGGGATGGGATGGTGACCACTATGGGGATGCCGGAAAATCCCTCCTTTATCCTTTGATGGAAGCAACTGGGCTCTCTGCGCAGTTTGTCCACTGTTGCACTTCTGTGCTGTTGTTGCCCTAGAATGCTTCCACAGACAAAGATGATTCTGTACTATTCCATTCTTACTCAAGGTCTCTCTTCATCGCACCTATGCATGTGGCATTACCGATACCATAGATCAAGTGACGTACCTTGCTTGTATTCATGGTTCAGTTTTATCCTTTGGGGCTAAAACTTGTCCTAGGGCGAGATGTGGTTCCAGAAAATCAAAGTACAGATGATGCCATCTTGTATGTACTCCAGCGTATGTACTCTCACTTAGAGAATCTTAGAGCCTCCATCTGAGTGATGTTCTTTGACTTTTCCAGTGCCTTCAATGCCATTCAGCCACATCTTGTTCATAAACTTCTGAGTGCAAGATTGTCAGTTCCTATTCTATCCTGGCTGTTCGAGTACCTTACAGACAGACTCCAGTATGTTAGTTTAATGTGGTCTGATGTAGTGGCATCGAACACAGGTGCTCCCCAGAGAACAGTTCTCGCATCATTCCTGTTCACCCTCTACACCTCCAACTGCAGAGCAAACAACTGTTGCCTGGTTAAATTTGCGGACAATACAGTCTTGATGGGTGCAATAGATTATTAATGAAAACATCAGCTGGTGCAACAAGAACTATCTCTACTTGAATGTAACAAAAATAAAAGACTTGCATTGATTTTAGGTGCAAGGGCAGAAAACCAGGACTTGTGGTTATAGACGGGAATACTGTGGAAAGGGTACAATGTTACAAATATCTTGGGGTAGTAATTGATGATAGATTGACTTGGAAAGAAAACACAGAATATACTGTGAAAAAACTAAAGACCAGACCGTGACAAAATTAAAAACCAGACTGAATTGCCTGCGTACACTGAGATCGTTTGGAGTAGACTGAGTGCAGCTGAAGACGTTTTACTTTGCAATAGTAAGCGGTGTGATGACATATGCAGTAGTATGTTGGGTAAGTAACATCAGCAAGAGAGACACCGAGACTGAATACATTTTTTAAGAAGAGACAAAACAGCATTGGTACACCCATAGAAACCTTCAGCCAGATCCATCACACTCGAGTGCGAAAGAAGGCGTGTCATCATGAGAAACCCCCTCCACACATTATTCCACTCCAGCCAAAGATTCCGTTCCCCCTAATCATGTTAAGATACTGGCAATATTTTATACCAACTGCAATTGAATTCATATTTTAAACTTTTCTAGAACTGCATTCTAATCCTAATCTCTTGCAATGCAGCCCTTTACCTTCCTAATCTTTTTTTTAATCCCCTGATTGTAACATTCTGAGATGTTTGAGGATTTTTGTTTGATTGTACATAAATGGTTATTATTCTACCAGTGATTTGTAACTTTATTATCCTTTTTTGGATGAATAAAGTATATGTTATGCAACGCCCTTCACCATGCAAACATGGGTTGGGTACAAGTTGTCCAGATGGCTTAGTTGACCTCAGTTCTCCATCTGCAAAGTCACTTGTCACATCCCCTAGTCTACTGAGACATCTAGACTCTTGCATGAATGCAATAAAGCAAAACGTTTGCATTTGAGATAATAGCCAAGGCTGGGAGGACAGAGTTTAGAACATGTACATGTACAACACCACTTTCATTTGTTTGCCTCTTCTATCATGCTCGGCATGGACTCCATAGGAAATGCAGGCGCAAATATATGAAGCAGTTTTGATGGATGTTATTTTTAGTTGCTTTCAGTGAATGCATATCCTTGTCATCATTAAGCATGATGTAGATATCTGGCGCCACATTGCAGGGGGGTTTGGTCATCCTGCCTGGCATTCCAAGTTGCTGCAAACTATTAATAGCTGTGTTGTAGGGCAGCATGCTCACCTCAGATGTCAGTGGGCAGGAAAAGTTTGACTGGTTCCAGCATATCTAAACTGTTGCAGATTTTAAGTTCACAATTTTACACTGGAAACATTGCAATTGTACAACATTTGTAAAGAAAAAATAATAAATCAGTTAAATGTTATATTGTCTCCTGTATTGGTTTCACCAAATCTATTATAATTTGATCATTCCAACAATATTGTCTGTTTGCAAACCATTATTCATGTACTGAAGACCAAACACATTGGGAGACTACAGCTGAATGCCATCCTTATCAGTTGGATCATGTGATCCTGGTGGCAAAAATTTAAGAGTGATGCAGGCATGACCACTAGTTTGATCCAGTCAAGCCATACTGTTCCATCTCTACATTAATGTAGCCAAGACAACATATTTCTCATTTCCTGCAGTCCACAACAGTCAGTGATAGAGGGAAGTCAGTCACAACCTGTATGCTAGCCGACAATGCCTAGCTTATTTCCTGACCTGCTAGGTTGCAAGTGTACTTAACAGTGAAGACAACTCCCGTGATGATGGTGTACAGTACCGGAATGAGTCCCAAACCACCAACCCACCCCCCTAATGGTGAAAATTTGGATTCATGTCCAGATGCTGTATCCATATGTTGTAAATATAGTGCGGGATGCCTGCAGAGGGTTTCTGGAACGTTCTCTTTTGTGCGTGTGGGAGGGGGGGGTTCTGCACTGCAAGCGGCGGGTCAGGGGGTTAGAAACGATAGGTGGGGGACTGGGAAATTCTCCTCACAATCCAGTGCGCATTGGCAAACTGGTCGCTGATAAGTCTTTGTCTGTCAGAGGCGGGCATTCTCCTTTACGCTGACATGTCAGTGCATAAGTCACCCCGAGGGTTAAAGAACCCAGTGACACAGGCTATATACGCATGCAGGAGTAAGGGCACTCGTAGCTGAGAGTGATCGGGAGGATGTAGGAGCCGTGTTCAGGTTCCTGTCAGCGCACAAATGACTGCTGTATGCCTGTCGAGTCAAATAACTTAAGGCCCTGAGGGAAACTGGTCCGCATCCAGTTCTACATTCCTGCCAGCTGGTGCAAGCTGGGAGGGCCCCTTATACTTTCCGCAAATATCCGTAAATAGCTTTGGTAGGAATCCAAATGATGCGGCATCGATCACTTTCCTCATCATCACCCTCAGTCCCAGCCATGATTTCAACAAAAGCGACTGTCACTAGCTTACTCATCACAACACCCGTTTCATAACTGCCTTTCTCAGAAACTCTCCCCCCACCCCCACCCCAACACACACACACACACACAACCAAAACACCACCACCACCACCACAACAAAAAGCACCTCCCTCTCCACCCCCATCCATGCGGGTTGGGGGTAAGGATTAAACCACCGCGCCTCCCTTCGCGATTCGTACAAGACAAATAATTGGGCCAGTCAATGGCCTTGTAAACCTACAATTAAATGCTTATACATATTATGGGCCCGGCGTTTGCTTTCCGCACACGAAGACCTCAAGCAGAGCTAAAATGAACTAAACTATACAGGTAATGCAAGAGAAATTGTGGCGTTCTTGGTGGAAGTTTGTGCTCTTAGAGTGCTACTACTCTAGTTCGAGATGTGAATAGGCTACCACCGGATTCAGTAGTCCCTCCCTTGATTGTACACCCTTGGGCTTCGGGAGTTTTGGAAGTGTCCCAATATTGATGGTGTCTCCTCATTGGGGGGATCCTTAATTCATGAAATAGTCATGGACATTTTGGGTTGATGTAAAAAAAAATATATAAACAATACAGCAATTAGAATATTTAAAAAGTAACATTTTGTTGACATTTAAGTTACATGTAGAAAACAAACCTAAATTGACAACAGAAAACAATCACAACATCCTTTTAAAAATTCACAAGCAAACTTTCATTATTTGGTAACCTGTGTTGAATAAAAGAAGTTTAATTTTTGTTCAACAGTTTAGTATTTCAAATAAAAGGCTGCCTTCCCTAAAAGGTAACCAAGCAACAACAAAAGTAGAAAACCTATCAGACGAGAATTCAAATGAAATGCTGCTGTGAACAATTATCCTCTTGGCCATGATGACTGGCAAAGTCAGTGAATTCATGTGTTTGTGTTGTATTGAATTCATATGTATATTAATGACGAAGGACTTCTTTGAATGAAATGATGTCTTTCAGTGCCATCTCCATCTTCAGAGCCAGAAACTTCTTCAGTCTGTGTGTTTGGGGCATTTTCCGAGTTCATCTCTGACTCAGGATTGGTGGTGCTAGTGTCTTCGTAATATTGACAAAGTCATTCTAGTTGGTGTCTTGCAGCAGCTGCTTGCATGTTCTTGAGTTGTAGCTCACCCCCAGCATGGACAAATCCACAATTGGCAAAGTATTTTCTGAATGTTGGTTGGCTCCACTGTACATCATGCAAGATGTAGCCGTCTAATGTCATGGCATATAAATTATTGGTAGATGTACCAGTAGTTTTACGGATTCACTGTAAAAGGTAGTCCCATGCTCTTCCGTTTGCATCAATAGCTCTTTGGTTTTATATACATATGTCGATTTTAAAAGTCATATCGAAATGAAGCATGATGCCTCCCCCACCCCCATGTGTATGTGGTTTTCCCATCGCGATTAATGCATGCACATAGTTGAACAGATACAGTGCGGTGAAGAGAGGCTGGGGTGACGGACAGTTCTCGACAGTCGAGGCCATCAAACTGACTTTGACCAAGTGCGAACTGAGCAGCAGAGCGAAAGCCTACTCTTAAGTAGACCAAGGATATATGGGTACAAAAGTGATCACTTACTGCACCCTATTTCTGGACAACATAAATGATAAGCAAACATCCATCTTGCCATTCTGGTCCTCGTGCAAAGCTCTTGAGAGATGAAGTCAAGACAAGCACAACTGGTATCCATGCATTCAGTTGAATCAAAGTTTCAGTCAGCTTCTCTTCAAGTGCTGGAAAATGCATGCAAACCACACATGCATGCACACTCATACACCCATTTGTGAAGTAGCATCTAATAGTCTTCATACAGCTGGAATAACCATCCAAACTACACAGTACAACAGGATTTTATGATCAATTTATTGTAGTTAAGCCATGGCATGTTTAAAATATCATAATTCATCAATCATATGATGTTGATACAAATGCAAAATTGAAACCAAATGAAAGTGGCTACATGTGTAATAAAAAAGGCTTTTCAGTTATTAAAAAAAGAATAAGTTGCTCTGAGGACTGTCTAATCCCAGGGGTGTCAGCCCGTCAAAAGATGAAATATATGTTTGCTCCAATGCATAACTTACTCATGTCTTTGCTGAGTGAACATTTTCATGCAACACAAAGGCGACGTGAGACAAGGGACGCAACATGACACACCAGACTGCAGTCACAGGATGGCTTCCAAATGCTCTGCACACTTAACTCTTAAGACAGGGGAGTCTTGACTGCAGACTGCAGGCTGCAACAGTGCTGCCTACAGATGGGCAGCTCACTGTGCCCATTTCCCTCTTTTACCTACACAGTCTACACTGACATCCACCCCATTCATGGTTGTCTATGGCCTCAAGGCAGTGACTGACCCATGATACAAGCTCATGGATGAATGAACACCCCATATCTTCCAGACTTAAAATATTCCAGAACCTCTTTTCTGGCCCATGTCAAATGATTTTTTTCAGCGAGACAACATCCGGCACGAAAATAAATCTATGACATTTTGAGAAGCCCCTCTAAAATTATTCTAACGCACAACTCCAGATATTGAAAACCTGATTGCTTAGGGATAAGAACTGTTTTTCTTTTCACAAAGCTTCTGGATCTTGATCTACAATGAGTGCTCTAGTTTCAGTCGGACTATGTTTCAAGAAAGACTTATGAATCTGGGCACACACACCAATGCAAGTTAGAAGGAAACATTTCATCGGTTAATCCCATTGTCTGTCTTAGATATTTATTTTAGTCAGTTGGGGATAAATGGTATTCACTAGCAATAGGTTAAAGCAGAAACCTTGCTAGACACTTATTTCTACATTTTCTTGGTCGATGGATCATACCAAGCCTTTGCATTTACGTATGAATTTTGACAGATCTATTTGTGCACCAATCCGGTGCATGCTGCCCGGATTTGAAAGTCTTTCTAAGGTTACATTGGATACAGTTCCTCTTGACCTGGAATGCTCTAGCAGCTACAAAAATACAATGTAGCAGCTTTTCCAAACTGATAGAATTCCAAAATCTAAAGATGACTAGGAAGGACTCTAGTTGAAGGCCCATCTTTTTCACCTCTTAATTCATCTGAATGTGATACCTCAGACAGCTCTAAATAATATAGGTAGTCTACAAATGAACTGTCCTGTAAATAATACCATCCTAGTCTGAACCACTATCCAACACAAAAAATAACCTTCGGTGCATCATTATCAATATAATCCTTTCTGGAACTACTGATGTAACTAGGGTGCAGATCATGTCAATGATATATGGAAAACACATCTGCTGATAAAATTAATTCACACAAAAAAGGCTATCCTTTACAACAATCTTGAACTGCAAAATCTTGGCGAATATCAGTGACTAATTACCATTTTTCAGGCATTTCTCAGATCCTGAAATACTTCAACTACGGCCAAGAGCTACGAAAAAATGAACGAAAGTGTTCAAATATTGTAAACACCAGTCAAAGGGTAACACTACAAACAAATTTGCTGGAACAAAGCCAGATCCCTAGCAGAAGTGATGACAGCATTACCACTATATGGTTTTCTCGTGAGAAAAAGAGAGAGAAGATACAAGAACAAAATCTCAACCAAGGCATGTACAGATTGTACTGTTGCAAACTTTCATCATGAAAATCTTTGCTAGGTGTGAAAAAGTCAAGCTGGTCATGAGCAGAGACAATGTATAGGCAAGCATGAGTAAGCCAACCCTGTTACACATACAAATACAAGTACAAAACACAAATCATTAACTTGATCAAGGATCATGATCACTAACACTTCATTGTAGCACCAATGGTTGAACTTTCAATGCTATGCACAGCAACCCCACAGAAAGATATAAACATGATTAGGGCTGTGATTGACGCAAAACTGCAACATTCCACAGTAGTGACTATAATGAGATGCCAGAAATCTGCTTCAAAAGCAGTCTATTCAAGAAAAAAATTTGTAGGCAAAAAGAAAGTTTTCATTATGGAGGATGTGGGCACAACCTAAAATTACCACCACAACACTTACAGGTGTGATTTCGCTGTGCTAGATAAATATTCAGATCCATTCTTCAACAAAATCAATAACTACTATGATACTTTTGCCAAACTGAACAGGAAGGCTATGAGTTATCATTTTCAATGCTGAAGAAGAGATCCTCAAGTGAATACCTCTCTCACGGACAAGGAGACAACAACGCATCTGGGCTATGGAGCTGTGGTCCAAATGCACACTAAAGGAACACACCACGCATGCTCACAACGTTGTTGCAGACACTACATGCAGTATGCACATCATCTTAACTTAGACTGATCTTTCTTTAATGTCTCACTTTCGTGGACAAGGTCAATCAAGAAGCCAAAGTTACAGTTACATTAAAATGCTAAAACTTGCCCTGCCAAGCAATCACTGACACTGTGTATGGCACAAGAATCTAATGTCAAGTTCAGACATCACAAGTAAAAGAGGCACATGAACATACTATAGCACTCTCACTTCAGCTTCCAAGGTGAAGCGTCTGGGGAAATCGCTTTTTTCCCCCTTCATTCGCTCATCTACAGCCAGTCCTCATAGCCATTTCATACACCACAACACTCAGCAAGTGCAATAATACTTTCAAGCTATCAACTTATTGAATGTGAATGAGCAATACCAACAGAAGGAAAACATTCCCCAAAAACAATTTCAGCTCAGGACATCAGCACCAAATGCATATCTCGGTATGTGCATGTATGTACATGTCTGTGTGTGTTTTCTGGGATTATTTTTTTTTAGTATATGTGAGCTTCAATGAGTATCCTCTTACAATTAATTAACATTTCCAGATTGGCTTCAAATAATGCTTCCTCCATCTAGTTTTGTTTTTCTCAACTCATTTCTCTTTAAAATGCCCCATTGTTTAATCTAACACCTCTAAATGAATGTTTCTTCATTCAAATATTCCATTTGGCATTAAAAAACACAGTAGTGACCCATTTTGATAAAATGATGAGCCAGTCATGCCACTCCATTTAATGCTACATCCTAACACAATTGTATCCATTCTCTGAAAATTTACATGCCTCATATGTAATTTAAAAAAAAGTAAAATGAAAAGAAAAAAGATAAAAATACAAAGTGATTTAAAAACAAAATCATAACATCTGGCTGAGTGGCTCTAGCCATATGTTACTCCCCTCTCTCTGAATGTGTGTGTACATGTCTCAAAAGTGATCAAAATAGACATCCACCATTTTGTGACAAAGGTCACAAAAGCCCTTGGTAAGAACAAAGAAAGAAAAAACCTACAGCCCCACCAAATGCAGCCTAGACTGCTAGAGGCTTTTTTGTATGTATATATCAATATGATCAAGAAAGTCCTACACATGCATTGGTGTTGGCATGCCTGCCTTTTTCAGAGGAAATGGGCTCCTTCAAGAAGCAAGTGCTGCTAGACCAGAATAAGACACAGGGCCAAATGCCTAGTAGGTCCCCATCAGCGAACCTTTACTCGACACAAGCAAAACCCAACCAACAAGAGGTATATGCAGTGGCTTGGATTAACGGAAACATATGCTTGCAAATTTCCAGACACAGCAGCTTGAAAATTTCAAAAGTTCTGGAAGCTGTGACTTTTATTACCACTTCACTGTCTTGTTTTGCAATTTCTTTAGTCACAGGCTGTCCAACTGTTACAGAGACATGGAACAAGCAATACACACTGTCGCTAACAATAGGCAGAAGTTGCAATCGACCCATTTGTCTATGACAAGTCATCAAGTAGTTGTTTGACACAGGTGTCTATGGCTGGTCTGCATGAGTATGCATGTATATGTATCATGATCAGTAAGTGGATACAAGTCTAAATAAATGAAATCCACCAAGTCACAAGTCAATAGCTATGTTTTTGGCATGTTCCAAAATAATTTTGAGAATAGACAGATCGAACAGCATCAGCTTCACAAGAAACATCTTCTAATACACCTCAAACAGTGGCAAATGCAGTGAGGAAGGTTATACGATTACAAGAGACATATTCTTGGCAGGGAATCATCATTTGCTACTACACTTTCTCATGAAAGGTTCCCTTGTTCCAGGATTGAATCAACACGGTTTAAGTCATTAAGTAGTTCAAGCACACTAGACAGCTTTACAGATATTTGTTCTGTCTGGTTTGGTTTTGTTGACTAAAAATACTACAAGTGGTAGGTTTGACTTCTGCCTTTCTATTTATCTCTAGGAGATAAAATTGCACATCACATATGCCCAGAATGAAGTATGTGCATGACACAAAGCCCCCCAATCAAACAAAACATTCCAGTTCCCTTGTTTTCTGCAAAAGCACAAGATACTTGAAAAGTCAGTCTATATTGTCCATTTCTCAAATGTCTTCAGTCAGGGCAAGAAAGGGGGCAAACCCTAACATTGACATGAAGCAAGAGGTCATTATTTACAAAGTAAAATTTAACATAAGAAATTTCTTAATTCTACTTGTGTTTGATCACAAAGTGGTTCTGAGTGTTAAAAATGTCTTCCACACAATAGGAAACGATATGGCCCTGGCTGCTCCAAGCCTTCCTCGTCAGCTGGAACCCCTGGCTGCAGGGCTTTCAGGGCCTGCTCCAATAGCTCAGCCAGGGGCTGCAGGGCTTTCAGGGCCTGCTCCAATAGCTCAGCCAGGGGCTGCAGGGCTTTCAGGGCCTGCTCCAATAGCTCAGCCAGGGGCTGCAGGGCTTTCAGGGCCTGCTCCAATAGCTCAGCCAGGGGCTGCAGGGCTTTCAGGGCCTGCTCCAATAGCTCAGCCAGGGGTGGCCCCAAGCAGCCAATTTGGCCACCATGGGGCATCAGAACTGCAGTAGGTCATTCAGATGTAACACCATCTCACCTGATCCACACACTATTCATTCTTGACCATAACGCAATGTCTTCGATGCTTTGATAATTAAAACATGAAGGTAACACTCAAGAAAGAAATGGGTGGTGAAGAAACACCTTGATGAACTTGGCAAAAATGCCATGAGGCATTTTTTAAGCTCCCTCTCAAATTACAACAATTCAAAGCTTGCCCAATATTACATCTAGCCTGGCAGATAAAGCAGAAAGAATGCAAGACAAAAACCCTTTCAGAAGAGAAAGCCACTAGCAGACTACTGCTTATACTAGACCCCTATGAGCACCAAGGTTGAGAAACATTGCCCCCACCCTCCTTGCAATGAAAAAAAGTGAAACCAACTTACCATTCCTCACACACGATGTCCATGCATCTACAGACACTCGCCTCAAGGAATGCATCTGCCCAAGACACAAACACTACAAGCACCTCTCTGTTGTCTTGCAAGTCTCCAGAAAGAAAGCACTGCATGTCGGAGTGTTGGTCAGTCAGGCAAGAGTGGTTATCTACAGGGCACACAGACCTAGACATTGGCAAAATCACAGAATACACATCCATGTCTCCTGGAACTTGCTCGTCATTAACAGCTTTGACTTCTTCACAACTCAGCCAGTCTGTTTGCAACAAATGCCATTTTTCCACCATGGAAAGAAGCTCAAAGCAGATGTACAAGTCAAGCATTAGTTCAGATATCCTTCAATTGCAACAGTGTGTTTGTCAAACAAATGCCATCATTGCCAGACCTCTGCAACACTGTCTTCCCTCCAGTCAAAATCAAGGCTGTTGCATGGATGGTCTAGAGGTTTGCTCTTGTTCCACCACTCGAATGTTCTGGTCATTCTGATGTACATCCAGCATTTCAGTCAAGAGATCGCCGAATGTTACTCCACAGTTTTCTCGCTTGAGCTCCTGGAGGAAAACAATACACTGCTCTGAAAATACTCGCACTTGAGACATGAGGAGAAGAAGGGTGTACGGGTGGGCAGGGCCGTCATCCCCATGGTGTCTTTGGGAAGCTTCTCCAAAGGCATCCAGAATCATAACTCGCATCTCATTCAGCTTCTCGTAGCTTGCAAGTCTTCCCATAGCTGAAGATAGATAAAAAGAAAGAAAAATTGCAAGGAATCATTATCAATTCAATGAACTTCCTCTCCTAATTACATCATCATCAATACAAATTCTCCTTGCAGAGGGTCATACTACAGCTATGGAAAAAAAGGATCAGAACATTCTTTTAAAAAGTGATAATGTAACTCAAATTGAATGTGTAATGAATAGTTTCACATTCTACTCGACAAATTTGAATCACCATCACAAATGTAATATTAATATAAACCTTTAGCACTCTGAGCTAACATGCAACCATTTATGTGTAATTCGATATGTTTGTTATTGTTTGTTATTATGTTCATCTTGGTAAATGCTCTCAAGTTTATGCAATGAAACTTTGAATGAATTCTGCTAGATGTGGAGCTGGCAATTTCATTTCCACTTAAATGACAGTTTTTACAGCTTTCAAAAATCATACTGCGAGTTTTTACAAATATATGATGAAATTAAACTCTAGGTTTAAACAAGAAAGGCAAAGCCCATACCACTCACATGCTTGACCTTGACCTTTATATGACCTTGACCTTCAGGTGACCTTCAAGGTCAAGGTCAAACAACTAAACCTACCAATGACATCATACACTAAGAAATGCTTTACACATTTTTCCTACCAAAATACATGTGACCTTGACCCAAGGTCAAGGTCATCCAAGGTCATGCAACACAAAGCTGTTAATTCAAGACATAGGAAGCACAATGGTGCTTATTGGCACTTTCTACCATGAGATATAGTCACTTTTAGTGGTTCACTACCCCATTTTGGTCACATTTCATAAGGGTCAAAGTGACCTTGACCTTGATGATATGTGACCAAATGTGTCTCATGATGAAAGTATAACATGTGCCCCACATAATTATTAAGTTTGAAACAGTTATCTTCCATAGTTCAGGGTCAAGATCACTTCAAAATATGTATACAATCCAACTTTGAAGAGCTCCTGTGACCTTGACCTTGAAGCAAGGTCAACCAAACTGGTATCAAAAGATAGGGCTTGCTTTGACCTATATACCACTTGTAGCTAAGGTCGCCATTCTCAATAAGGTGGGAGAAAATTGGGAAAATGTGAAAAATGACTGTTTTTGAGACCACATTTATGGCTCCTGTGACCTTGACCTTGAAGCAAGGTCAAGTCACTATGTATGTTTTTTGAGGCCTTGTCATCATACACCATCATGCCACATTTGGTGTTGATAGACTTAATAGTCTCCGAGAAAAATCCAACGTTTAAGTTTTTTACGGACGGACGCCCGGACGCCCGGACGGACGGACGACACGGCTCAGTACATAGACTCACTTTTGCTTCGCATGTGAGTCAAAAAAGGTAAGTGATAAATATTTAATTTTCATTTGAAAATTCATTTCCATTATGGATTGATGCCATCTTGATAAAGGCACTATCAACATGTGTTTGGCCGTCACTGCTTTTCGAGAGTATTCTCCCTCTAATGGCCAACTACAATTCTGATTTTGTGCTTAATAACTCACTGATTACCCGAGGATGGCAAGGCATCACATTCATTCATCTTAAAAGAATTCCCCAGAGATCTTCTACTTCTATTATTCACAATGTAATTGAGCATCAAATGAATATCAATTTATTTACATCTTAATCTTGCTTTGGAAAGACAGGAGAGCATCACGCACTTAAAACATGTTGTGTGTTTACTCCTTTATTGATTTACAAAAACCATTTTCTTGACATTTTTGCTCAGATCACTTCGTTTCAGCCAGCATCATGTCAAATACATTTTACCCTAAGATTTTATCATCATCAAAAAAACACTGCGTACAGAGGTAAATTTCCTAATGCTATCCCTGCGTAAGCAATGAGTTAATGTATCTGCGTTTTGTGACAAACGTCTTGCTCGGCAATCCTGTACTCCATGCATCTTAACGGTCCGTGTGATTCGGGTGTAATCTGAAGCTAAACGACGTTTATTGGCAGTATTACACCCGAATCACGCGGAGCACAAAATTTGCGCAGCTGAGTGCGAAATCTGGGTCACGTGGCGGCGTCTATTTTCAAGGCTCGTGATTGGCTGACTCAAAGCCGCTTCACTCTGCCTATTTTCACCCTCCTATTCAAGTGGAAGTAGCGCAGTAATTTCCTTCAGTCCCTAGAGAGCTTTTCACCAGAATTATCTCCCTTGATGTTGAAGTGGTGAATCATGAGCGGTTACAAGTAGTATAGGATTTAGCCTCAGGAAAAGTTAGGAGCGGTACAGGACATTAAGAGTTTAACAGCAATAGGTCATTCAAAAGGCCTAGTGCTAGATAGCACTCGATAGCACTTGATTTTTGAACAGCTTGTATATGTGTGTCGCTATTCAGAGCTAGATAGCCTTCCGGGTTTTCAATGATCGCAGGAACCCTAATCAGTAAATTATTCATTAAGAATTGATATTGACCAAGTGAGCTCCTATATCATGTTTCAATAATTCAGAAAAAAGATAACAAAAATGCAAATGTTCTCTAGTTGTCCTGATTAAATGCTGCTTATCTACTTTTGTGTTGGATTTCACTTTTTAAAAGAGAAAAGGGTTTTTGAGTTGTCCCACTGTGCAAAATAAACAATGTATATTACAAGGCTCAGTAGAGTGAAATAATGGGGTCCTGAAAACACCCTGAGAGCTTAGACAGTAACTTTTCTTTCATATGCATTATCCCGAGTGTGCCTTGACATTTTGGGAACAAGTTGATTGGAGACAAAAGAACAGCAAAGTCTGAACAGCAAAGTCTGTATCAGATTTTACCAAAGTTAATTCAAGATGTCAGACATATGCACAGAGAACTGTTTATGCAGAGTATAATGATTTTTTCAATGAATATTTCATGCATTGGGAAAATTTTTCATCAAAGGTTGAGCTCGAGTGCAACAGAAACAACATTCTGGTTCAAAAAAGTGTAATAATATATATTAGGATCAAATGAACGAGCAAACAAACAAGCTTTTACTTAGCTTCAAATGTTCGGCTATGCACCTTCCTCAGGAGTACACTGAAGGGTTTAGTAACTCACCACATATCTAACCCTGAGGCTTGAGCAGAGCTCAAGTACATGGGAAAGGGAACATCACAGAGGAGTGAATACAGCTCAAGCAAAAAACAAGAGGTATTAGTAAACAACAAGGTAGTAGGGGAGGGGGGGGGGGAGAGGAAGGGAGGGGTTAAAGGGGAGGGGTTAAAGGGGAGGGGGGGTGGGAGCAGGCGGGGGCGAGGGAGGGGGAAGCGGGAAAGTGTGGAGGAGGAGCCATGCCAGTAGGCCTGCTCTCCATAAGAGGTCAGCTTCACATACACATTCATACATCCATACTGGTATCCAAGGTCACGCTCTCACTGAGACCCACATTCACCCGTCTCCCCTCTCACATATATTTTGCCACATGAAACGGGCAAACATGCATTTGAATGTCAAGCTCTCAAATTATGATTTTGCCTGTTTCATGAATGGTGCAAGTCAATTTTGCTTGTTTCATGAAATAGGCAACATTTTTGCTCATTTTCATGAGAGAAAAACACTTTCACTGCTATTTTTCATGAAATGAGCAAAATTATGCCCCTTTCAATAAAACAAGTAATTTAATAAATTTGGTGTATTACATACATCAAAAGATCTTTTTAATTTGTTTTAGTAACTAGACATAATCTTAAATAATCCATGTTTCTATCAATATCATTGTGGGGGAAAATCAAAGTGTGCCTATTTGACTACCATGATATTGTGCAAAATGACTGGGAAATTCATCACATTGTGAAAAATAGCAATCACACTTGAATTGAAAATGGAAATGTATGTATGGCATATAAATGAAATTTCCACACTAAGTCATATTAGATGAGGTCAGTTAACTGGAGGAATGTTTTAATCTTAATTCAGTATCTAGTGGGCCATCCCTTTGCCTTTAATCAAACCCTTTACTTGAGATAGCATGCCATAAAAACACTTTGTGCACTGCTCAGGAGTGATTTCAGTGAACCTCTGGCTCAGGACACCTTCCAGTTCTTTTTGTTGCTCGGCTTTTCTTTTTTAACGCCTTTCCTAAGATCGTCCAAAATATTTTTTGCATGTGGAATTCATGTCAGGTGACAGAGATGGACTTGGCGAAACACTGCCATGACACTTGACAGTCATTCAAGTGTTTGGCAAACAGGACTTGCAGTGTGTCAAGGTGCATTATTCCTTTGGAAAACCCTCTCCTGGCCCAGAGATTTCCACCCACACATCTCTATATGCAACATTATACATGTACATGCGGCCTTCATGCAACTTTAGGACACAATACCAGAAGCCGACACTGCTCTCCAAACCAAACTGTATCCATGTGTCGTGTTATCATGCTTTTATCACTTGGTTTTGCCTTCATTCTGAATTCTATGTCATTAGATGACACGTTATGTGCGCATGCGCGGCGGGGGAAATTGTCGGGCACCATGTGGAGGGCCAACGACACGTTGAGTTACACTGTAAGAAGTATCGTAGTAAATTCTACGAGTTGAACTATTTATAAGCCTCCAGTCTTTATTGATTGAAAGAAGTACAACGCTCGGAACACAACACCATATTTCACTACAGGAGCTCTACAGTCAGGCATGTAGGCTTTGCCAAACCTTCTACTCACCATAATATGGGAAAAGCTCAGAGTTGGACTTATCAGTGAACATGACTTTTGACCTGTCTTCAACTGTCCTCTGTCAGATAACAAGACCACTGCAATCTCTGCAATCCGTCGCAGCCATCTCTCACCACTCAGATCAAGCGCCAGGTGACTACGTATGCAGTGACAACCAAGCCGATCGAACCGGCGATGCGGGGGGGAAAGAACCCTGAGGAAGAAGGGAGAGGTCGAAAAGGTGAACAGCTTCGTCGAAGGGACGCTGCGAAGTTCATCGACGGTGACGTCACAGGAGCCGTGAGGGTGTTGACATCTGAGGACGGTGACGTCACAGGAGCCGTGAGGGTGTTGACATCTGAGCACGGTTTTGCAGAAAGAACACAAGAAACCGTCGACGCCCTCAAGGCTAAGCATCCCCCTGCGCCTGCTGACCTTGATCTACCACCACCTCCAGACGGTCAGTTGGCCTCTTCCATATACGTCACCAGAGAAGAGGTGTCCAAGGCGATTAAATCATTCCCTCTCTCATCGGCCGCTNNNGTCTGTGAACCCCACCAATGCAGATGTGGAAGATCTATGGACGCCCTTGGACATCACGCCTTCTCCTGTCGGCTAAGCGCCGGCCATTTCCCATGCCACTCTGCTTTGAACGACGTGGTGAGACGTGCCCTCCAGAGCACTGGAATACCATCTGTCCTGGAACCAACTGGGCTCGACAGAGGCGACGGCAAGCGTCCAGATGGGATGACCATCTTCCCCTTCTCAAACGGCCGAAGCTTGGTCTGGGATGTGACGTGTGTGGATTCTTTCACCCCCAGTAACATCATTTCCAGCGCTCTGCAACCGTCATCTGCAGCAGAGGCAGCGGAAGGGGCGAAGAGGACTAAATACCGCATCCTGGCCGAACGACACCGCTTTGAGCCCCTCGCCTCGGCGAGCCACGGGAGACCATGTGGCTCAAACAACAAATCGGGATGGCTATCCTTCGAGGCAATGCCTTCTGTGTCCTTGGCTCATCCAGATCGCGAGATGACTGCGGAGAGAGTTTGCGGATTCCACAGGCCTAGGGCCAATGACCACCGCACTTTTCACAGTGTAACTGCTCCACACTGTTCGTGTTTATTTATTCGGTCATCTGCAACACGACGGCTGCCCTGTGATCCCAGAACTCTTTGACAGAACTCTTTCTAGCATTCCTTTCGCCATTCGACTGCTGCTCAAACTTCGATTGTACGCGTTTCGACTGCAGCTCAAACTTGATTGTACGCGTTTCTGTGTTAGAACCCTTTCTAGCGTCCCTTTCGCCTTTCGACTGCTGCTCAAACCTTTTATTGTACGCGTGCACAGGGTGACTTCTTTGAATAGGATGGTGGCCAAATTTACATCAGGTACGTTTTCTGCTGTTTATGGGCATAGTCTTGTAACTTTCTGATCACATCTTTGTATTCATAATCATGTTATGATCATGGAATTGTTGTGTTCTCATAGAGCTACACTATTGTCAAAAACTTACACTGATATAAGTAGGGAACTGCAATATCTGCCAGATTAAACTTTCAAAACTGGGAGAGAGAAAAACAACAAGAGCAATCTTTTTTTTTTCTCCCAAAGCTGTATGCATATAGATCATACAAAAGAAAAAAATGGTAAGTATGGAAAACATTCACTTACTATGTGACTGCAAACCTGCAAAATAGGAAAGAAAACAGTGACAATTAAAAACTAAGTTTACTTTTCTGAATATGAATAACATGGAAAAAAGCTAAACATAAATAGTATATGAACAAACTAAGTCTTTGGATATGATATTACATTGTTCAGCAGGCATGCAACAGATGGAATGATGCGGTTTCACATTATGTTGACTGACAAGCAATCATATCACTGGAAACTGCACACAGATTACAGTTGAAAAATTCTTGTTCTTCATACCTTCTTGTCGAATACTTTTTCCACAATAAACTCCATCAAAAAGGAATGGAATGCCATTTTATTACATCACTAGAACTGAGTGTGAGTTGCCATTTGTATCAAAACATGCTTGACAAAATGAAAGTTTCATTACAAAAAGATCTGAGCAGTCCTCATCAAGTACAAATTGCATAGGAAGACGTGGTGGGTCTATTCTGATCCCCAACCCATGGGGGGCATTGGGGCCAAAGAGAGGCTACACCTAAACCAAAGCTTCACCTTAATTTAAGCAAGGTCATTCTAAGTGAGGAGCACCTAAACTCCTAATGATGTGCACATCAGGACTGAAGAGTCTATTTCCATTAACAATGTGAGGACTCATCTCTGATTTTTATGTCCAGATGGCAGTTAATATATTTGGTCAACTGATGTGAGAGAAATGCCATGAGATAATTACATCTTAGCTGCTGGGAGGTACCAAACAGAACAGCTTTGAAAGGAGACATCTCAGACCTCTTGCTTAGGAATGCTTGAGTCTGCTAGTCTTTTTATTAACAACTGCCAGCAGCATTTTCCATATCCCCAAAACCCTCTGTTAGGAGTCAAGCATTTGACTTTCTAACATTGGTCAATGCTGTCTCCTATTGCTTAAAGCAACCCCCCCAAAAAAAAAAAACACAAAAAACACAACAACAACACAACCAAACAAAAAAGACGTTTGAAAACGTCATCAACTGAAAGGTTTCTCACATGTCAAAATACTGACCTGCATTCACCAGAATCATGGCTTGCATCAGTACCATTTCTTCTCTGGTAACGCCATATTCTACCATTTGCTCAGAGAACCCTGCCACTCGGCGTAGAAGTCTTTCCATTCCCATCGTGCACCAGTGGTGCCTGCAGGAAACAAGGTCAAAATAACAGGGTCAATCCATATATCACTTAATGTCCACATCAATATACTACACGAGTTTTCACCATACCACTTGCCAAAAAATACCAAAATCCATCCAGTTTTAAAATCTCTCCTCCAAACACAAAGCAACTGCTACACTTTGAATTGGCTGAATAAAATGTGCCCATAAATTCTCCACCTTTCTCACCTTTCCAGGGCAAAGTCTGGTGCAAAGATGAGCTGCTTTCCCTTGCTGACTATGGAACGGAACGAAGTGGTCATCAGCAGCAGGTCCATCCAGCAGCACTCAATGAGATGCACTTGGTCACCAAGAGACAGTTCCGAATATCCTGTACATCAAAATCAGACAAAAAAGTTATGCTGGGAACCATTGTGAAACATGATGTAAAGACACCAAGCCCCATTCAAAAGATCACAGCTCTACACTCTCATTAGTGTCTAACTGCAATATCAAGTGGTCACAGAGGGAAATTTCAGAAATAGTGTCAAATATTATTTGTTGAAATGTCATTGCCACTGATGAACTTTTTGTTGTAGAGTCTATTGCTTTGAAAATGCCTCTATGACAGTTTATCCAAAAGCTGACCTAATTTTAGGATGCTAGTCATCAAAGAAGTCTAGATGACCTGGTTGTGGTTACGGTAACCAGACCAACCCTTTCAATTTCTGCTAACATGAAATACTTTCTTCAATCATAAAAAATTATTTATAAAAAACCCCCAAAAAAAGAAGTGTTGGAGTGTCAACTGTTATGAAAGAAAAGATTTAGCTGACCCACTGTATGCCCCTTGTATAAGTAGAGGTGTCAAACTGCAGACATAAAGGTGAGCACTATGCACTATATCAGTAGAAAGGCATTTTCAGGAAAACAGAATTGTTCATTATTTTATGTTTTGATGAATCCTCTGCCTGCATGCCCACACGCACGCACACACCATACATGTGTGCTGTCTCAATCTGGCCTCCTTAAAAAATAAAAATAAATTCAGGCCTACCTACCCTATTTGTGTTTGTTTTGCCATGTTACCTGAATCACAATTCTTGTTCTTTTCTCTGTTCTGTTCTTTTTGTTTTTTATGCCTCATAGCCAATGTATATATCCTTACAATTTTAGAATACAGGGTTATATGGTCTGGGGGGAAAATGCGAATGATCAAAATGTTGTTGTCCACTTGCAGATCAGTAATATCAAAATAATATGACAGGGGATCATTATCTGCACCCAGTATCCAAGTTACAATGTGCAAACTTATATAACCTATCAGAATTCTCTAAGAGTTGTAAGAAAACACCAATTTCCGTACATTTTTGTTCTGCTCCCTAGATATTGCAGACTTGTCAAGGTGATTAAATTTAACATCTTCATAATAATAATAATACAGACTATTTATAACGCACATACCTTCCCTAATAGCAAGCTCATGGCGTGTACAATGATAAAGTCTACACTCATACAAAACATTCTAACACTCACATACTATACAATTGAAATAAAAAGAACAATTAAATACAATACAATTAATTAAGTAGCAGGCAAAACACGAAACATAAAAGAGGCGCCTTCACTGCTCGTCAGGAAAGACTGACCGGAACAGGTGTGTCTTGAGGGAGGTTTTGAACTGGGACATGGAATTAGAGTGACGGACAGGGAAAGGTAGGCTATTCCATGTTACAGGGCCGATGTAGGAAAAAGCTCGCTGTCCTTGGGTTATCTTTTTGCGACGGGGGACATTTAACGTTTTGGTGTCTGCAGCTGAACGGTTATTTCTAGCGGGGGTGTAGACAGTGAGAATTTCTGTGAGTGCGTGTGGTGCAGTTTGATTGAAGAAGTTGAAACACATAATGGCTAGCTTATACTCTATCCTCTGAGCGACGGGGAGCCAATGCAGTGCACGAAGGAGTTTGGATGTGGGAGTTCTCTTGGGACATCTAAAGATTAATCTAGCAGCAGTGTTTTGGACTTTTTGCAGTTTGTTTAGCAGAGTGCCAGGAATGCCGGCAAGAAGAGAATTTCCATAATCAAGACGGGACAGAACAAGGGAAGTGACAAGGGTTTGAGTGGCCTGTTGTGAAAGATAGTGACGAATAGTGCCAATTTTCCTTAACTCGTAGTAAGCTAACTGGCAATCTTTGTTCACATCATATAATAATTTTAAGTTTGAGTAGTCAACTGAAAACCCCTATCTGATTTTCCAGACAGCCCAGAAAAGTTATTCACACACAACCATCATAAAGTGCTCAAGACTCTTTGGCTGTAGACCAAGAGAAAATATAGATTGGAAACTTAGAAAGGTAGAAATCATGGTATTCTTTCATCTTGGAAAGCTTTGGGACACTGCCAAGGCTAAAGTAGCAGTGAAATGAAAGACCACATAACCAGCTATATCACTGCCAGGCACCAGATCAACACAGGTTGCACACTCAATCATGGTTGATGCAAAAACCACAAAGTTATCTGTACACGAATATCTATTAATATCTAAAAAATTGTCACAACATGCAGTCTAATCAAAAGATGAAATGTTCTAAAGTTTCAGTGAAACATCTGTAAAGGAAGATGGCATATGAGAACTTCTCAACCAATCTACAAAACTCTGGACAAACAGTTTGTCAGTATCCAAACTGGTAGTCTGTGATGATGAAATAGCTTTTGATAACATCCATCCAAACAGCAATCCGAGAGTCTAGTAGATTGGTTTAGAAGTTCTTGTATACCAGCTTGAATAGAGAGTTGGACTTTCATGTACTTTTATGGTTCTAAATGCAGTTAAATGCATGCACATGATTCAATTCTAGGGAGGGCCTTGAACACTCAACAACAGATTTGACTCTACACTGATGTCAGTGATATCACTGTCTACATTTAAAGGTCAGTTTCAAGATTGATCATGGAATGCTACTACTAAATTCCTCAATTTTCTTCAGAAAGAGTTCAAGAGATAAGAAAACGATCAGTCTTTTCATGTCAGAAAAATGGAACAAAGATGACAGGCTGTGAGCAGTTTACAATTGGCTTTCTGATTGCTCTACTCAGGAAATTAATTATAGCTTTAGACTGCTTTATTAAGATTTATACAAACAAAATTCCAATGGTGATCATACACAACGGTACCTATATAAACAATTTTTAAGTCAAAAGGCCACTTCTACTGGAATTGTTAGAGCCCTTTACTTAGACACAAGCAAGTAGATACATGCGGCACAATTGACAATAACATAATGCTTCACTTCCTGGACGGTATGTCACCCAGTTGATTAGGAAGACCAGATATACTAAGACAGACAAGCACATTTTTACATACTGGTATCATGTCCCCTCACCTGGAACCTGCTTTGCCCAGTTGATCAGGACAACCAGTTCCTGGTCGGCAACTTTGATTAGGGTGTTTAGTAAGTTGACACGGGTGGCAGGTGCACTGTGATCGTGGTGACTCTCCACTGTCTGCATGTCAGCCCTCAGCAGAGCATCAAGGACCGAGTGTGAGTTCCTCCCACGCTTGATATTCTGAATCTAATAATGCAAGGAAGCAATCATTTACAAGACATGCTGACATCATTCTATTCCCAGGAAAGTCCCTGAGACAGAATAAATCACTTCTCAGCACCATAGAAAGGGCGAGATGTCAAATTCTGCAATAGATTTCAAAATAAAATGCACATTCATGTCATCCACTTTTTCTCACCTAGGTGTGTAATGCCCTCTAGCCTTGAACCTGAAGGGTAAACGACACAAGTCTCTACAACTCTGCTTGGTAAAGCATTACACATTTTCCCAGCCTTTTTTTAGAACAAAAACCTGAGAGCAGTGAAGAGAACAAGCATATGGAGGTACCTTGGTGAACGCAGCCTGGGGTCCGCTGCTGGTGGAGTTGACGGCTGAATCAGATGAATCAGCTCTACAGCGCTTCTTCCCACCACTTGTGCCCGGGTTGCTGTTCTTCCTCTCAGTCTTCCTCTGGCTTCCTGTACTCAATGAAAAGTTGTTTTTGTACGAGCTGCTGTAGTGCTCAACACAAAGTTCACTCTTTTTTGCAGTGATCTATGACAAAGAACCTCCCATGAAAGTGGTAACAGAGGAGGTAAGAATTTATTCAAAGCTGTTACATTATGATTATCCGTGATTGACGGGTGTCAGCTCACCTGGTGCAACAAAAAGGGAAAGGACTTTTCTACAATAGATGGATGGATGAATTGAGTTTTACGGCCTATCAGCCTACTTTTCTACAATAAAAACATGTTACTGCATGAGAAAGACACTTGTAACAAACTTTTCTTCGCGATAGTGAAAGCACCTACAGCTTTCTATAATATTTTCATCTTCTATGGAAATGTATATGATCCGAGTTCACTCTCCAATTTCCACTTGCTCGGCATAATGAAATTAAGAAAAGCAGAATCCCACATTGTAACTTACTATATGTCATTAGAAAAGAATAATCATTTTGATTCAGAGGTTAGTAAACAGCAGTAATGACCAAATATTGGTAATACAACACTGAGGGCCATAACAAAGCAAAAAATATCAATTAAAAAAATTCAAAACCATCTGCTTCCAGTTGAGCAGTTTACAGAAAATGCCACATTGTCATTTAAATACAAATTAATGGTTAAAATGTTTCAGTAAGGTATAATCATGTAAGAAAAGGAGTGGAAGGGAATATAAGGTACCCCCCACAGGAGTCATGGTTACAGTAACATGGAGAAAAAAAACAGGGTTGGTAGGTCAGCCTGAACTTTTTTGTTGTTGTTTTAATTTGTTTAATAAAAGACCAGATTCAACACAAGTTTCTCTGTCACTGAAAATGCTTTTTTAAACATAAACAGTGGATACCCTGAGTGCTCATAGGGCAGGGAAGATGGGACAGCATGCAGTTCATTTACCTTCAATTTCTTTCTCTTTTGACTTTCTCTCTCTTTTTTTGCCAAATCGAAAAAAGGGTTCAGAGTCAGCAGAACAAAAAGAGGGCGAGGGTCGGTTGGGTTACACTTACAGTAACCACACTTTAAAATGTTTGTTAATCCAAGCAATAATACACAGGAATTTCATCATGTGTTGATCATTCCTCTGCAAAACTATTACCAACAAGAAGTGACAACTCAGCTGACCCAATCTTGCAGCAGTAAATAAACAGTGCAAGTGAAAAGCGCAAGAAAAACTTTGATGAAGGGAGAAGTTCAAAGTGAAAGGAGACAAACCCTCCACTTGTCCTGAAAAATGGTTAAGCAATGACAACAGAGCAGTCCCATAATTTCTAATGATAGCACCTTACCAAAAAATATTGACCAAGATTGAGAACACTTGTCTGAACAAATTCACTTGACAGAAAATGAAGATGAACAGAAAAAAGAGGAAGAGGTGAAGGAGGAGGAGGAGGAGCAGGAGAGATATTCTTGCCTTTATTCATTCCAACTTCATAGCACTTCCTCAGACGACAAGCCTGACAGCTCTTTCTTCTGTGTTTGTCTATCGTGCAGTTGTTGGTTGCTGGACACACATAATCCACGGGCCCTGTAATTAAAAAAAGTATGCCATATCTTTACTGTGGATGTAACTAAGTACAGTAGTCCCTGTGACGAGCAAATCCCCTATGAGCTGACACCTGTCATGTCCGAACATGGTGTCTTGCCACGGATGGGTTTTATTCTCAAAATAACCTGTGACCAGCGGACACCTGCAAAACCAGGACGCGGACAGTGTTTTGCCAAACAATTTTCCTGTCCCCTCCCTGTGAGGAGCAGATGCAGGAGCACAATAATTTGTTTGTCTGACTCCTGAAGACAAACACATTTGCAGAATATAAATCTCAGCTGCTTGCAGGGAGGCATGGGAAAGTGGGGCATTAGTGACTACTACAAAGGAAAAGCATTTAACATTATTTCAGTTTTAGTTATTTTATTTCCAAAATGAGTTTCAACCAATCAAAGTTAGTTTCTCTTGAGAACAATGTATGGCTTTGATCCAGTCAATCACAGTGCAAGTTTTTTTGACATCACTCTTTTACTGCCATGTTGAAAGTCCGAATTAACTTTGCCTCTTACAGTCTTAGACCTCACTCACATCTAATTTGATGTGCACCTCGTGATCAACATAGGAACACGAGAATTGCATCAGTGCTTTCCTGACCACCAAGGCAAGTGTACATGCATTAATTTCATGATGTTTCGTGTTATACTTCGCATATTATGTATTGCTTTAGAGATAAATTTTGGTAGATAATTTGTGTGGCTTTTCGGTGATGAATTTTATTCCTCCATTAAAAATATCATTGAAGTTTGTTCATTATGATAAGTTTGATGATATTTCAGCACTGACAGTTAAAACTTCCAGACCCTTTATTAATCTTGAATGAGAAAGGCAAAGCTCATGTGAGTAAATCAAAATGTGGTGGGGCTTAATGCCCCACATTTTAGCGTTTTGTTTCTAAAATGAAAATTGTTCAAGTCAACAAGACAAAATAGAACTGATGAAATGATAATAATAATAATACAGACTATTTGTACGCACATACCTTCCCTAATAGGCAAGCTCATGGCGTTTACAATGAGAAAGTCTACACTCATACAAAGCATTCTAACACTCGCACACTGTACAGTTGAAATAAAATAAAAATTAAATACAATTAATTAAATAGCAGGCAATAAACAAAACACGAAACATAAAAGAGGCTCATCAGGAAAGACTGACCGGAACAGGTGTGTCTTTAGGGAGGTTTTGAACTGGGACATGGAATCTGAGTGACGGACAGGGAAAATACACACACACCACTACTCTAAATTAGCATGTGGTTCTTTTTTCTGCTCCATACACTTATCCTGAAAATGTCAGTAAAAGACTAGTTGGTGACTGTTTCCCTTCAATTTTCTGTACCTGATTCTGTAGCAATATGTCAAGAAAACAGCTGTTTCTGCCAGATGTATATATATACACACAAATCAGAAGAAATCAAAGGAAACCATACACTTTATTTGATGAATGGTATCACATGTAGCTTGTTGGATTGCTTTGAGCTGTCAGAGGCTACCAATAAGGCAGCAGGGCTGCATCATATCATTTTGGACCTTGCTTCTGTGCATTGGCAGAAAAATTTTGAGTAAAAATTAAAATGATGAAATGTTTTTCCTCATGTGTGATTCTATGCATTTGTAAGTTATTTTATGTTTTAGATGAGATAGAACTTACCGAAATATGCATTTTATGTTGAGGCATTAAGTTCACTGTAAGAAATAAAATTTGTTTAGTATGTTTCACTGGATATTAGTGTCCTCAATTTGTTTACTCTGTTTATCTTGATGTAACTTTTAACAGAACAGAATAATTGCAGAAATTATAAAAGGGGGTGCCTTATGCCCTGCTTTCACCTATATATAGTATCATAGCTGTCCCTCTGCTCTATAAATATATAGTAACACGATGGCATCTCTCTCTCTCTCTCTCTCTCTCTCTCTCTCTCTCTCTCTCTCTCTCTCTCTCTCTCTCTCTCTCTCTCTCTCTCTCTCTCTCTCTCTCCATAACCCCACATCTTCTCCCTCACCCATACACATACCTGTGCATGCACACACACATAAATACATGCACACACACACAATCCTGACCTCCAACCCACCCTCTAGCTCCCCTCAGACAATAGTGTTCTGAAGCCTTTGTTCACAGTAGTCAGGGAACTTGCTAGAATGTCCCCTGAAATAGTAACTGAGTAGTACAACAACGAATAATCAAGGTACCTTTTAAAATGTTCTGGCCCCCATTTTGTCTTGCTGCTTCCAGTGCTGAAATAGTAACTGAGTAGTAGATCAAAGGGCAATCAAGGTACCTTTTAGAATATTCTGGCCCTCACCCCCACCCCTTTGTTCTTGTTGCTTCCTTCTCTGCAAGAAATAGTACCTTAGTTATGAGGCGCTTTGGTATTGGTTGAAGCACCGTCCACCCGGCAGAGGGTAAATAACGTGAACAATGCCCAGCATTCGGCCTCTCCAATACCTCTGATCCCCTCCCTGCCTGCTCCTGCAGAAGGCTAGGGGCACATTTGTTAGGAATAGAATCTGGAGACAATCTGGAGGGCTAGGTGTTGCCTACAATTCTCACTCATTAGCCGTAGATGCATCTCGCCATCAAGGTGAGCCACTTGCCTAACAAAGACGCCCTAGGGCTTGCCACACCCTGGCTGCAGACCTGCTGAGTCTTGACCCTTCCCCCCTCCTGGTTAGCAATAAGCGACGCACCCCCCTACACGCCCACCTCCCCATGGACCATATCCCTGACCCATCAGTTCCTCATAATGAGTGATACATGTCTGGGGCCAGTGACCCTCTGATTTGAATTGGGGGTTATGCTAAAGTTTCCTTGAGACTGCTGTCTTGTTTGGGAAAGCCTGAGCGCCCCTTCTAGGGACGGGATCCACACGCAAGCGGATTGTGGATAGAGGGAGTCATTATCCTTAACATTTACTGTAAGTCAATTAATCAAAGACTGTCTGGTTGTGCACAATCTCAAGGGGAAAAGTTCTTCACCCTTCCACTCTTTTGTGTTCACATGGTGATAGTAAAATAGCAAGGCTTCTAAAATGTGTATCCGATTTGCTCTACAACTGTTTGAAGACAAATCAAATGTGTCAGTTTCCCACCCTCGGGGAGCTAATTAGTTTCCAAGACTAGCAATACAATCTCAAAGGGACATTCTGGAATGGACCCTTGCTGCCCAGTCCTTTACATGTAGCTGGACCTCAGTTGATGGATAGCACATGTGGAACCAACTTATTCTCTCACTTTACAGACTTTTAATAACTTAACACATGAATGCCTTAAAGAATATTAATGTCTGAACTTGAAAGGGTTAACATGTAAAACAGGTTGATTGGTGGCTCTTCTTGCTGTCCTTATGCATATCACTGCATTCATTGCTAAACGGCCTTCGGCATTACCCCCAAGATGGCCGAGATGGAAGCAGCCTCCAGCCTAAGAAAAGTTTTAACCTTACATGATAGATTATCCGTTCTCAGAAAGCTATATTGTTTGTCTTTGTTTTCAAGTCAGTCAGTTGTTTCAATGACTTGTACTTTCATCATCATCATATCCCTCTGATGAGGGGACACCTGCCATATAGGGACACCTGCCTTATAGGGACACCTGTCATGTAGGGACACCTTTGGACTCCCCCAAGGGTGTCCACTCCTCACAGGGACTACTGTATCACATAAGCAGTAATCACTTACAAATTTCCATCTGCAACATCAACTGTCAACACAAAACTCCAACAGCAGTCTGCAATCTCTGAAGCAACACTAACTGACTGGAGTGGAATACCATGACTCCTCAGCAATGCTGCATTGACTTCAGTTGTAAAACAACCTAGTTGACCAGTTTAGTCAGCAGCTCACACTGTCAAGAAATCTAATGAGATCCAACAAAAACGCATGTTTCGAGATAACTTTTTGCTGAAGAAATGTCAGACTACAACTTAAATGGAGCTACTGCCAACCACTGTAAATGAGTACAGGCTGGCATCCAGGGGAAAGGTACAGATGGAATAATAAGGGATGCAATCCTTCAAGAAGATCACACATTACTGGACAATTTCTATGAATGCAAACATGGTGGATTTTAGTGTTTACTATCCAACAAAATGGGCAACCTTACCAAAATAACATCCATAACATATTCACTACCACTCATATTCACTACCACTCCTAAGTTCCCTAGCCAAAAAGGTAATCATATGGTTACATTTCCAGTTTGGCTGTCCATGAAGGCAGGGACACAGATCTACAGAGAAATCAATGTCACACTAGCACAATTCATGATGGCTACAGACATTTGTATTCCAAGTCACACATTGCCTGAGGGAACATCAGTGCTGGGTAGGAAATACTGTGTTAGGGCAATTTTGCTTTAATGACACTGTGACGGTTCAGAATTAAATTTGTTGAACTAACCATCATTCACGTCAAATGTTCTGTTGCAAGAGACACACACTACTTGAGGTGAAGAAAATCCAAGTCTGACAGAGTTTGTCACAAGGAAGTTTATTTTGGTGAATTTGACTTGTGCCAATTATGAATCTATACCTTTTGGTGGGTTGGGCGGTTGATTAGTTGTGTTATTGTTGAGAAATTAATTTTTTGATAATGTATTGTTTTGGCGGGAAGTCTCCAAAGTTAGTAAAACCTGTCGTGATTGGTCCAAGTTGACACCTCGGCATCCCAGCATGCAGTTACTTGGTATAAATTCAATTGAACGGGAAAGGCAGCGCCACACATCTAAGACATTTCGACTGCCATGTTGACATACTGCCTGCAGATGGAGACATGGTCTTGCCTCAGTTGTGTATTGTGCTCAAGTTTGAAAATGCCTGCCATTCATCTCAAGCAGTGAAGGCAAAGGATATGACCTCCTTCACTTGAACGCCATCTGTCAACATCTACTTCATAGCTCGTCGCAAGAACCTATCATCGCCTGCCGACCACCCCAACACTCCTCCATTATCTCCACCCACGTGAAAAGATTAATTTTTTCATCGTTGTCTCCCCCAGGAGGCAGAAAAATCCACCACCAATGGTTAATGCACTGTGAGGATGCTTGTCCTGCGATTGTGCATGGTGTTATCTCTGAAAGAATTACCGCCAATGGTTAATGCTCTGCAAGGATGCTTTTCCTGTGACTGTGCATTGTGTAATCTCTTCGTCATTGAATTCTTGGATTTGGAACTGCACATCGAACTGGTGGGAATCTTCCAATCATTTGTCCTCTCTGTTTTTGATTGCCATGACTCATGTTTCCACTTGGTTTGTGTTTTGCTTGGAATTGTGATATAGCGGGTTGGTGAATGAACACTACATTTTTTTTTCCACCATTGTAAGTCACCTTTTCATTCATATAGAAATTGCCCATTAATTTTAATTAAAGTTTATTCTTAAAGCCTTGCCTACTCCTTGGTGTTCTACTTTGTGTGAACCATCGCATAGAGAGAATGAGGGATGCATCACCGCTCGTGTGTAATCCCCTAGACATGTAAATTGATTTATTAAAATCACAAGCCGGAGGTGCAGATAATCATTTCTGCACCTTAGCATGCAAGACCTGTGACAGACACGAAGGAGAAGTGGTACTGGATATCCTGCCGTTTGCCCTAGTGTAGCAACTGTCACTGCAGAAACAACCAAAATCTGAAGGTCTCTTTTGATACAATTTCAACTTCGAGTTAATTATTTTCAGGCTAGTGTTGTTGCCCAGCTAAGCAAGTAGGTACCAAGGGAAACTCACCTTGTATACTGCGCTTGAAGAAGGCTTTGCAGCCTTCACAGGACCACACGCCATAATGGAAGCCAGAGGCGTTATCATCACACACCTGGCACAGCTTGGGAGCTCCACTGCCACCAGCTGAAACAAAAGATAGTGGTGCTAAGCATACCCATACCTTATGCTCTTGATTTGGTGTATACCCATGTGTACATGTGTTGAAGCAATTTTCGTGCATGTTTTCTCTGGCACATCCACTCCACAGGACTTTCTCGCTTGATCCTCTCGCCATGCTGTCTTGTGTCATACGAAGTCCCTCTGACATTGACAAGTGCTCAAGTATGTGTGCACTTTCTCTCTCTCTCTCTTCCTCATTCATTCTGCCTTATTTTACTTTCACACTGTCAACTCATGAATATTCCACCCATTTTCCTATCTCAAATACTTCCTGTCAGTTTTCCTTCATTCACACTTCCAAATGCCTTGTTATAGCAAGCAGCCATTCTCTCTAAGTCAGTTTCCAATCCCACACTTTAGTCCAATCTGGACAGGACAGCACGGCAAACCTCAACTCACTTTTCTCCCCAGCTATCCTCCTAACTCAGCCATTCCCATCTATAAAGCCTTCACACTTCCTAATGTTCCACAGCAACTTTCCATCTCTTGCGCTTCATCACCAACCCTATCCATGAGCCTAGTCTAGATTTAAACAAAAACACACAACCTTAAATCTTGCTTCTCTCTACCAATCTCTCACACAGACACACACACACACACACACACACACACACACACACACACACATACACACACCCACACCCACACACCACTACACACCAATCTCCAGATTTCGCCTTATTCATTCATACCCCATCATACTTACAATTCAAAATGGCCATCCTCTGCCTTTGACAAGCAATCAATATATTTTATTTTACAAGAATATACTCTTGTCCATCCTCCAGTGGTCCTCAAAAAACATACAGTCTTCATATAGGCAGACACAACTATATGTCAACCTCTCTTGTCTGTCCATCTTCATAAGCAGACAAGATTATGCATACCCACAAACTTAATCATATGCATACTAACATAATAATATAAATGCAAGAAACTTGTACTGTTCTATTTTTTTGACTTAATTGTACTTTATTCTTTAGGATGGACAAAGTTATTTAGAAAAATAATTTCATTGCCAATACATTATACAGTCCCATAATTATGTATCTGGAAAAACAAACATTTTCTGAATATTTCTGTACATATTGTAAGAAAATGCAGGTTGGCTCTTGAATGAGACTGTAAGGAATAGTTCTCCGATTAAAAAAGGCTGTTCTTCATGTATGAAGGAGCAAGGTTGTTGAAAGCTTTGTGGCAATACACACCTCTGGGCTCAGTCTTAATCTGGACAGGACGGTCTGGCAGCACCATGATGTCCAAGGGAGGGGGGATGTACTTGCTCTCCATGCTGCCCTCGGTGGTGGTGGAGGAGGGGGCTTGCATGTGGGAGGTGCTAGGCAGCATTGAATGCAAGGAGAGGCATGAGCCTGGTGATACCATCCTCCCCTCCTCCTTAGGCGACCTGGTGTTGGACCCCCCAGCTCCCTCTCTGCAATGACACCATACAGACAAACTTAATAACACCTTCTGTTTTATTAGACATGCCAGACATCAATGACAACAGACAAGAGAGAGAGAGAGAGAGAGAGAGAGAGAGAGAGAGAGAGAGAGAGAGAGAGAGAGAGAAGAGAGAGAGAGAGAGAGAGAGAGAGAGAGAGAGAGAGAGAGAGAGAGAGAGAGAGAGAGAGAGAGAGAGAGAGAGAGAGAGAGAGAGCTCACATTCATTAATAGTTCCATTCATGTAAGTCTTGCAAATGTTCAGCATTCCATCACCATTTTACTTACACCCGCTGCCAACAGAAGAAATGAGCAGGAAAAGTAATCAGGAATGCTGAACATTCCATCCAGCCACTAACAAGAGCTGGACAGCAACATGGGGGGGGGGGGGGGGGGGGGGGGGGGGAGTGGGGGAGTGGATATGGTGAAGCATTTCAGGATTAGAGTAGCCCAGAGGTCAGTCACTGGTCAAGCAAGCACAGTGAGAGTGTTGGTCAGGGGGCAACTGCATGATGAAGTATGGCCCTGGGCCAGTATTCACAACGGCCATTTATCTTTTTAACACTCGATTTATCCCCTAGCCCCGCGTTATCTTGATCGGTTAGATAAGGTACACTCGTCAGAGGATCCTAGGTTGCGCTTTGCTATATATACTGGTTTCCAGCCAAGGGAGAGCGGAACAGGCAGTTGGAATCTTCTGAGTTTAGAGATAAATCGGAGTTAAAATAAATCGCCGATAAATCGCCGTTGTGAATACGGGCCCTGATGTATAGCAATTCCTTGTCTGTCCATCCTCCTTTCAAACAGCAGTGTGAAATGTATTCAGTCCCCATACATTCACATGGAATGCATTCTCACAACTAAGGCAAAATACTGGGACAAAAAAATCTTGCAGTTATTGGCTTTGTACATGCAACATTGAAGATGCCAAGTCACATTCCTGTAGTAGCAAGACTGATTGACCTATTACTTGCTTGCTTGCTTGGCTGATGAGGTTGTACAGCATAGCAGCCTTCACAGGTTATGTAATGTAATTGATCAGGGATATCACTGCAGCAAGTTTGAGCAAATCAATTCACAATGAAGTGGGGGTAAAGTGTAAAGCGCTTTGAGACCCAGACATGGGCGATAAGTTGCTATGCAAAATATCACATCATCACTTTTATTATTTCCCTAGTAAATTGCGCTTGATGAATCATTTAGTGAGATGTGGTGGGTTTAATTTTACCCCCAATGCACAGGGGATAGCAAGAGAAGGATGAGGTGGGATAGGGTGGGCTGAGCTGGAGGTAGACAAATCTTAACATATACTATAGCCATCCAAGTGCAAACATATATGTCAAAGTAACATAACTCCATAAAATTTTATATTCTGGGGAAGCAGGTTCGGAGAGATAAAGATTTTTTTTCTTCTAAAGGTGTCCTTCAGGAAACATTAAGTGGAAAGGGTGATTGCCTAAAATTTCACATGTCTACAAGAAAGGAGAGGCAGCAACATAAATGAGGTGAATTTAAGAGACCATGAAAGCCAGGTATGCACGAAGATTCAAACGGCAACACTGAACACTTGTGTGGAGGGGGAAAAGATATAAAGATAGGAAATATAATATATTCAGTAAAGTATGTAATTCAAACTTGTCAAACACACCAATACATGTAGTACACATTTCGTGAACTGACTACAGAAAACGGGGAGAGAGGAGGAAAAGCGCGACACAAGAAAACGACTTCAGAATGAACTGTACAAGACAACGAGTTTGCGGTATGCGAGAGTACCAGGTACGAGAGAAGGAACACGAGCCGACAGAGCACGCGTTGGTGGAATATGTGGAGCTGACTGTTGCAGTACACAGACGGTAGGTACAGCGCGTACTGTCTGCACTGACAGGCGGAGCCAACTGGCAGACGCTGGTGAGGCTAGACCTGGGGATCACCGTTCCCTACTTGCGAGGTGAGAGAGGGCGAAAATCCCAAACCGTCATCCTATCGTCAGTATCGACCCGCAGGGCCGCACGGCAACGCCAAGGCTGATACGCCTTGCTTACAATTGCTATAGCACGATCCAGTCTCGACCCGTGTTTGCCTCTCGTACTGAATTTAGGTCACCGTGTGCACATCATGTGCGACTCCACAGCACTGACACACTTTCCCACTCCCCGCATGCACACCAGCACACTGCATGTGACCTTGTCGACTTCGTCGGGCTGCGCAACCGTGCTCGCCTGCCTCGCGCCAACTGAGGCTTGATCGCATTTTATGGCAGCAGCCTGCATCTTCGACTAGAGTCGATGTGCAGACAGACAGCCGTCAGTCCTTTCAACATTCCACACATAGAATTGGAGTAGACACGCCAAATAAAACTCTTCGCAAGACAGTTTTATTCCAACAGTATGCAACCGTTCAAAGCGTCGTCTGCAACCTCGGGCATGTGCAAACAAAAACTGTCTGGCGGGCAGACAGCCGGCCAGACGACCATTTTGGTCACGCACAACGAAACGAAAGTCAGACTGAGCCACATTGATATGTATTTTCGTATAATGATCATGACAGGCAAAAAAGTACACTGCACCACTCTAAGAACAGGGCGCGGAGACGGAAGATGTCCTCCGTAGGTCAAGGACATTCAAATTGTCCTCACTACAGTGTAACATGAAAACCAAGCAATGGCGTGATCCGCAAAGAAGCAGTAGTGCACGCGTCCATCCCCCTCCCCTGCAGACCCACCGACCTCCATCGAAACGGAATCGGACGGGCGACCTACCCACTCCTTCCAGCGCGGGGCGCGAGCGCCCTACCAGGAGAGCCAGACCATTTTCCGTGGCCGTCTGCTCCAGTGGCACACACACGTAGAGACCGACAAGTGAGGCAGGCCAGCCGCCGCGTCAGCCCGCCGCTGTCTGAACGGCCGCCATGCCACCAGGGGGGGAGTCTTTGTTTATTACGTCAGTGATAAGCTGATGCACAGCGCACTGCACTGCACAGGCGCGCCCTACAAGCGCAGCGGGGGCCGGTCCTGGCTGGCGACACCAGTATGGCTGCCCCAACGTCCGTCGTGGCTGTGCCCACGTCTACAGACAGCAGGAGGGTGGAGGGCCCCCCCCCCCCCCCCCTCCCTCGCTCCCTCCCTCCCCCTATCTCTTACCTTGGCGTCTCAGTCATTCATGCAGCAGGCAAGGCAGTTATGGCGGAGATCGTGCGGCAACCCCCATGGCTGAGAACGCCTAGAACCAGTCAGCCGCCTTGTAGTAACATCTTGACAACCCAGAGGTGCATGTGTGCATGGCATAGCACCACTGCATCACGTGGCTTCAGGCTTGATTTTAAAAAAAAATAGGTCAGGGTAAATAGAATGGGTTCAGTACAATAACCTCCAGTTTCAAATTGGGAACTGGGCTGTGTGCAGCTTGATGGTGCAGGCGGCTGTGCAAGCAGGGAAGGCAGCCAGGCCTGTTGTGCAGTAACTGCAGCGGGCTGCACTCCGCTCTGAACTATGTGCAGCCCCCGCGCGCCACTCCATGATGCACCATTCCAGCAGCAGGGAGAAAATGGAGTCTGATTACTCACGGATTCAGCTTGACTCTATCAATCAACTCCACTTCCTGGCTTCCCCAGTCATAAAGGTATTCCAGGATCTTGATTTTAGCAACTGCATGCCCTGTGCAGCCACATTAGATAAAGAATTCCTTTCTTTCCCATGCAGGCACAGTGCCAACAGAGATTACACTGCCATTTGAACATTTCAAAGCCTCGATTTCGTATCGACGCTGCACCTAACCCCTAACTTGAGCACTTGGGCGCGAAATTTTTTAAAATAAATGTCTGCATTTTGTAATCTAAAAGGTATGAGCTATATATTTCCTTTAAAAAGTTGACCTAACAAGGCTTTTCACTTTATGTAAGATATGTTGCACCAATTTCGCACGCCTCTGCCCTCAGTTCCCCACGTAGAAGCCCGAAAACACATTTTAAACCATTCTTTCAGCAGAAATGTTCCTGCGTGCTTACCAGTGTCAACCAAACATTGCCTTCAAACAAATCACCTTTGTACTCATAATATTTTGTCATCAATATGATGTGTACTGCACAGAAAGTGCTGAACTATATAGCCCATTTCAATTCATCGACAACCTTGAAAATGTTTACAATTTACCAAAATGGACGAAAATCCTCTGAAATCAGTGATCACAGACAACTTCTTCACTAATATAAGATTAAGAATTATACTATAGCCTTCCCAAGGCCAAATACTAAGTGACCCATTCTGATGAGACATTGAATCAAATGGGGCAAGTTTAATACTGCACAACCACAAGCTGTGTAAAACACAGTCACTATGTGCTTTCAATGAAATGTTATATTCACATTGAACATTACATAATGTCAATAATTGTGCTACTCAAAGTATCAATCTACAAAAAGCAAACACACACACACACACACACACACACACACACACACACACACACACACACACACAAACAAAATCTTCTGAGGCCCATTGCAAAGGATCTTTCACCAAAACTGATGTACAAGCTGCTTTAAACCATCACAATCACATCTTTCTCAGTCTTCATGGCAGCTTTCTTCTGTAATAAATAATTCCAATAAACACAGGATTTCTAATAAATATTCCTAACAAACACTGAACACAAACTAAACTACTGAAGTACTGGGCTCTTCACAGTATGGCAGGTGATGTGCTTAGTCATGTTCATCACTACCCTCCTCCTTTCAACATGCACATTGCTGCATGTGGCCCCAGACAAACTAGATTTTTCTACAATTACCTTTGTAGTTGTACTTCAGGTAGAACTCATTCCCAGTGCAAAGCCAGCTTGCAAAATCAAATAGCATCACTGTTGCCATCTGCATGTACGTGATGCCGTTGTAGGAATGCAGAATTTTTCAGGCCCATTTCTCTTAATTATGTCATCCCTCACATAACTTGTGTAAATTCATGATAGAATTGGACTTGAACAAAGCCCTTGCCCATGATTTAAATAGTGTTTACAAGCAAAATGGTTATGAATTCAAAGATCAGAGGATTTAATACACAAATTACTTTGTACTCTTCCAATCTGTTCTTTCTATACCTGGGGGGTACTTGAAGCTGTCGGGTAGCCTTATCACTCTATTCCTCATTGAGTTATTCTCTGCAATATAATCATGAAAGTCTGTACTTTCCTCGGAGTTGGTGTCATTCTATAATTGTATCTATTTTTAAATCGGGAGTCAAGTTAAACCCCCAAAATTACAGGGGCATTTCTTTGTTAAGTAATATCAGTAAGCTTTTTATGTCAATCCTGTCCAGCAACTTGCAATTTTGGGCTGAAGAAGAAAACAAATTTGGCTACTAGCAAGCTGGTTTCCATACAAACCATTCTACAATTGACCACATATTTACTTTGTACTTGATAGCTGTTAAAAACATACACAGTGAGGGTCATGGGAAACTCCATGCTGCCTTTGTTGGCTTCAAGAAGACCTTTGATTCAGTGAAGCATTCATGTTTGTGGAGAGTTTTAGCGAAGCTTGGTCTTGTCGGCATGAGACATGGCTCAGTAGTCTGATAAATTTTTGCCTGTACATCACATGTTTGTAGCAGATGTCATATGAGAAAATTGACACCATGGAGTGCAGTTGCTGCCAGGAGCAAAAGAATACTTGTTAATGTTTGCAGATGATGCTGTATTGCTAGCTATGACCCTGGTTGGTGTACAGTGTCACTCAGCTGGACAGTCTGAGCACCACAGCAAAGCCTTACAGTTAACAGTGCAAAGACGAAGGTGGTGGTATTCAGAAAAGGCAGATTTCTAGGTAGAGGTGAATGATGGACCATAGACGGTAACAAACTGGAAGTAGTTAAAGGTATATATTTCCTATAATTAGCCAGTTTATATAATGACAAACCTAAAACCTGATATTTGATGTGACCAATTCAGACAACTTTCCAATAATTAGCCAGTTTCACATCACTTCAAGGCTTTTGTTTAGTTTAGTCTTTTCCTCCCTTCAAATTCACAATTTTTTTTTCTTCTGACTTCCACTCCTAGGAATATTTACTTTGAAAGTAACATGAAAATGCTTTCTGCCATTTAGTCTTCTGTGAAGATTCTAGCAGCTGTTCTAATGTCAGGATTGATATCAAAATATTCATCTGGCATCTAGTTGTGAGAACTGAGCATCAAGAAAAAACTTCTATCAGATCATAAAAAGCGAAGTCCCAAAATAGAGAGTTGTAAGCAAGTAGAGGCCTTGTGGGAAGGAATCTGACCCAGAAAAATGCAAGCTTGCAGAATAATCAACTTCTAAGACAGTGTCCATCCGTCAAGGAGTGCATAGAGGATAATTAGTATAAAAACTGGGCCCCCAAAATTTTCACATAAGTTTTTTTGTCAGTTTTTGAAACATAATACTAGAAAAGGAGCTGATGATAGAGGCTTGTAATTTTGCACAGAAGTACAGTACATAGGGTAGCATGTCCTGACCCCTAATAAAAACCACTGGCGCTGAACCTCCAGGTTTTGGCATATTTAAATATATTAAAAAAATTAATAAAAAGATCGGATTCGAACCCGCAACCTCTCGAGAAAAGAGGGGGGGAAAAACACACACACACACAAAAACAAGGTCGGGTTCGAACCCACAACCTCTTGAAACAAGAAGGGCAAAGCCCATACGACTCACATGCTTGACCTTGACCTTTATATGACCTTGACCTTCAGGTGACCTTCAAGGTCAAGGTCAAACAACTAAACCTACCAATGACACCATACACTAACAAATGCTTTACAAATTTTTCCTACAAAATACATGTGACCTTGACCCAAGGTCAAGGTCATCAAAGGTCATGCAACACAAGCTGTTAATTCAAGACATATGAAGCACAATGGTGCTTATTGGCACTTTCTACCATGAGATATGGTCACTTTTAGTGGTTCACTACCCCATTTTGGTCACATTTCATAAGGGTCAAAGTGACCTTGACCTTGATGATATGTGACCAAATGTGTCTCATGATGAAAGTATAACATGTGCCCCACATAATTATTAAGTTTGAAACAGTTATCTTCCATAGTTCAGGGTCAAGGTCACTTCAAAATATGTATACAATCCAACTTTGAAGAGCTCCTGTGACCTTGACCTTGAAGCAAGGTCAACCAAACTGGTATCAAAAGATAGGGCTTACTTTGCCCTATATACCATATATAGGTGAGGTATCCAATCTCAAAAACTTTAGAGAAAATTGAGAAAATGTGAAAAATGACTGTTTTTTAGACAACATTTATGGCCCCTGCGACCTTGACCTTGAAGCAAGGACAAGTCACTATGTATTTTTTTTTAGGCCTTGTCATCATACACCATCATGCCAAATTGGGTGTTGATAGACTTAATAGTCTCTGAGAAAAATCCAACGTTAAAGTTTTTCACGGACGCCCGGACGCCCGGACGCCCGGACGGACGACACGGGTGAGTACATAGACTCACTTTTGCTTCGCATGTGAGTCAAAAAGAGAAGAAAAAAGTTTCAGCACAGAATCGAACCTGGTCATGCATGACCAAGAGTCCAACGCTTTACCAGCTGAGCCATTAGAGAATTGATATGACGGAGTGTTTGTAAAGCATTTATAACGTTCTTTTCCATAAACCCCCTTGCAAGCTATCGGCCCAGGAAACAATCGACCATATATTTTAAACATGATGGATAGGTTCAGGAAGCTCCTATTATGACATGTTTTGTTTTGTTTTGGCATGTCATAGATGCTGAATTAACACTCACACAGTCACACAGAGGAGGAGGTGTATTATAGATGTTCACCCCAGACATGTGCATTGCAGCATTCATACTCATTCACGCACAATAATAATAATAATAATAATAATAATAATAATAATAATAATAATAATAATACAGACTACTTATACGCCCATACCACTTTTCAAACCTCGATTTTAAAAAATTTGATACATTCAATCGGACCTAACTTCCAGTAAGTGTGCAAAATGTCAAGGAAATCAGTCCAGTAGTTTTTGAGAAATCACCCGTTAAGTCAGGACAGACACACAGACAGACAAATAAAGTCTGTAGGACCTCCAGTAAACCTGGAGGGATAAAGACAACTACTCTGAGCATCTCATGTTAACACAAATGAAATTACATGAGCTGAGTCTCGAATTACATATTCAAGATCCTGTAACTTTTGACATACATGTGAAATCCGTCCAGTAGTTTTTGAGAAATCAGCCGTTAAGTCAGGACAGACACACAGACAGACAGATAAAGTCTGTAGGACCTCCAGTAAACCTGGAGGGATAAAGACAACTACTCTGAGCATTTCATGTTAACACAAATGAAATTACATGAGCTGAGTCTCGAATTACATATTCAAGATCTGTAACTTTTGACCTGAAGATACAGTTTTGATTATGGGTCATCCCATGAAGCAGGCTATTTGAACCAAATATGCTAAGTTTCAATGAAGTCGAACTTGAGAGCACAGAGATATGATGTCTGAAATGTAACACATAGCGGTGAAAACCTAGAAACTGAGAATATTGCATTTGAAGTTCCAATTTTTAAACTATAAAATACCTCTTTCCCCCAGAAACAAAGCATAGTAATATTTTACATAGAATTTACTACAAGTACAAAGTGATATGAAAAAACTTTTTCTACCATATATCACAAAAATTACTTTAAAACTGGGTAGTACTACCTTAAAAGGGTGTGTGCGTGGGGTGGAAGTGGCAGGGGGGGTGAGGGGTCCAGAAGGCACATGTCGCCTTAACTACAACTCTGTGTGTGCGTCCGTGCATGTGTGTGTGTGCGCACGTGCAATTCAGTTCTTATCCATCTAATATTCCTACATGTATTGTAATAAGTACATGAGGTCAGTCTCAATCCTCAGTAATCAGCAAAAGCATCAGTCACAACACAGTGCCATCAGTGGCCAGATCAGGAAGGCTTTTTGGTTATGTTGCACAGCCCTGTCAAAAGGTTACACTATATCATTACTTTGAAAATTCCCTATAAAGTCCTGCGCATATATGATCACTGCCATCTTCCATCTTTCACTGAGACAGTGTAATTGGACATCAGGAACTATAAGAAATTGAAATACATCGCAATAAGTCCATTAAGTCAAAGGTTAACTATGTAGGCAAAACAAAGGGAGATAACCCCTTTTATCCCTCCAGGTTTACTGGAGGTCCTCACAGCTTTATATGTCTGTCTGTGTGTCTGTCTGTGTGTCTGTCAGTCCCGACTTAACGGCCGATATCTCAAAAACTACTGGACTGATTTCCTTGACATTTTGCACACTTACTGGAAGTTAGGTCCGATTGAATGTATCAAATTTTTTAAAATCGAGGTTTGAAAAGTGACTTTTCTTACGTTTTGGTGTTGCAAAGAAGGCAAGGGACGGAACTCTGTCCCGACTTAAGGAAAGTTTTGGCATGTGTGACGTGATCATTTGACGTCGAATAACGTGATGTAGTTTTGAGGAGATTAGACATTGGTGAAGGAGAAAGAAGGATTTTTTATCACTCCAGGTTTACTGGAGGTCCTTACAGCTTTATGGATTAGCTCACTCGGTAGCGCGTCAAATATTTTTTGTCGCTGGGACATGCTTGGTTGTAGGGGATGCGCGTACGGGTTTGAATCCGCACAGAAGTTTTTTTTGTTAATGTGTGTATGGTATTGGAGAGAGATAGAGAGAGCCACCCCACCCGTTGTTGTACACGTGAGAAGTTGCGGGTTCGAACCTTACTTTCCCCCCCCTCTTTTCTCGAGAGATTGCGGGTTCGAACCTGATCTTTTTGTTGTTGTTGTTTGTTTGTTTTTATGCCAAAACCTGGAGGTTCAGCGCCAGCGGTTTTTATGCTATGAGACTACAATTCTGCCAGCAAAAAAATTGCAAAGTTTAAAGTGTACCATTTCATTGCATTTGAAGAAAAAAAATTATATCTTTCAATTTATCAAATGTCTATAGGCCCAGTGAACAAAATTCCTTGCCCGTGTCAAGGTTTAGCGTACATGAAAAGAATCTTCAGGGACATTTTTACCATAAAGTAACTTTCTTATTTATACCCATCTCTTGTGCACATCAGCACACTGCACCAGACTGCACCGTTCTTCAGATGTGGTCAAGAAAATTGACATAAGAAGATTCCAGTAAGACTTGGTTGCTCTCCAACCCCTACTCCAACGACTGAATATCAAAACAGCAGTATATGTAGAAAAACTTAAGTCTTTAATTTGGGCATTACAGGAGGTTCTGCTTCATGTTCAATCCATGATAATGATTAAAGATTAAGCATTTGGATCAAACAGGAATAAAAACCCAGCACATCTCTTCCTTTGGTGTAAACAGATCAAAAGGATGAATATACATGTACATGTGTGTATATTTAGGTTTCTCTAGCTGAACTATAAAAAAGGTCCTGGACAGCATTAAAACCACAGAGACCTTGGAGGTAGTCACGCTTTGGCCCTGTCCAAAATGTGCCATGACACCATCTCACGGCTGTCTGTCTTGGGTCTTATGGGCAGGTCTTAAAAGATCATCCCAAACTGCAACCCAGCTTTATATCTGTGCAGTGACTATGCCATAATGAGGTGGAAGGAAATGCAAGGTGCCTTCACTCTCAGTCTGTGTGTGTGTGTGTGTGTGTGTGTGTGCGTGTGCGTGCGTGTGTGTGCATGCACACATGCTTAAATAGTTACATAGACACATGTACATGTGAGAGGTGCATCCCCAATCTCTCTGTATATAAACACAGTTACTCTTGTCCTTTCACACACAAACACACACAAACACAAAGCCCAGCAGTTTCAAATAATTATTGACCTGTTTGTTTCCATGACTTTGTCCCATCAAATGTTCACCTCCCCCAAAAATGTCCAAGATAAGCATATTTTAGTTGTCAACAAACTGCAACTTTTCCATGCTGCATGTAAAGCTTTATATGCTATTCAAGGCTGTTATGACAAAAAACAATAACATTGGTTAGAAGAATAACAAGTCAACCCATGGTTTACCTAGTTATTCACCTCTTATGAAACTTGTAGGGAGACCCAGTGGGCAATTCTTGCCAGCAACCCACAGGGAGGACCACTGCCATGAAATTCCTATTATCCAGTGGGATAAAAAGACCAGCCTGACCACCCTGCTCTCTCTCTCTCTCTGCCTCCTGTGGAAAGGGACTCCAGGCTCAATGGGCAGGGAAACCATGGCAGATGGCCGGATGTGGTCTCTGACCCTTGTCCCTGCTTTCCTCCACCAAATTCCCCCTGTGGGTTCGAGATAAGAATTGACCCATCCTGTCTCCCTACACATTTGTAAGAGGGGAATAACTAGGGACACTGTGACTTGTATTGCGTTTACTCTAAACTGCTCTAGTGATTTTCGTGCTTAGTGGCCATACATAGCCTTCAAAGGCTGATAGGCCGTAAAACATCGTCCACCCCCATCCAACCTCCACCAAATGGAGCCACACACTGCAGCTACAAAACTTCATGAGGAGGCACACAGAGTCGATTTAATGCATAAAGAGACTTTCCTGCCTTGGATTGGAAATTATTTTGTTTATTTATTACAATCCTTTGTAGGTCACAGGGCGTCTTACACACCATCACATCGCCACACACAATCACATCGCCTTAGCAAGGATAAAGTGGCAGTAATGATCATCATAGACGCGTGCTGTACTCAGAATGTTGTCATAGGAAAAGTTAACACATGGCATTCAAAGCCTTTTCCAAAGGAAACATTTTAGAAGTTATTTAAATCTTCAAGTGTTCATAATTAACTCCAAAAAGTATCTGAAACGTTAATGTGTGCTACAAACTACGGATATGTAAGAATACAAGATAGGAAAATGTGGAGTCTTATTGCATTGTGAAAATCAGTTTGTTAATCAAATGCTTCAGTGGCATGAATGACTATTACAGTTGGTGTTCAGAACATTTTAGCAGAAGTCCTAGAACAGTCACGCACTTTGCTTCAGGAACACAGAACTGGAAAAACAAAATGACTTGGAGGGAAAATAAGCGTAGCTGCTCTAAGTCCGATTTCTCCAAGTCGAGCACCACAGAGCATCCGTTCCTCTTGTGCAATTGCACAAACGGTCTACAGACAGCTGCCATCAGCCCAGCCCAGCCCATACAAGCGGAAGCACAGCGAGAATCAATCGATTAACAGTCATGACCTTTAAAACGACCAAGATCACTTCGACCTCAAAACGTTAGACACGATCTAAGTCGCAAAGATAAAAGACAGCGGTACGTCATCTGCCATCGATGCTTTACTTTCCTCGTGACTACGGCGCAAACTTCACGTGTGGTCGGTGTACGGACCTATGTGTTTTTAGCGAGACGGGTTCGTCACACTCCACAGCGGTGGGCGAGATGCGTCCCGGTGGCGAAACACGGTCACAATGCAGGCAGGCAGACGCCCTGCCACAACCACACGAGTCGAGACAGAGAACTCCACGACAAAGGTCACGCTGGTCTTTCAAACATCTACAGACGAAACAAACTGCCAGATCATTTCAGTGAAATTTTCACCCCAGTGCACGTGACGTATACATGTGTGCGGGTATGAGCACACGCGTGTGTGTATTCACGCGTGAAAAATCGTGCGTGTGCGCGTGCATGTGTGTGCGCGTGCGTGTATGAGTGTGTGTGTGTGTGAGTGTGTGTGTGTGTGTGTGTGTGTGTGTGTGTGTGTGTGTGTGTGATGAATTGATGGACATATGCGGACGGACGAACAGTGGGTTTTAACCATACCACAAACAAATTAGCGTTTACTTCACGAAGCAATGCAGCGAATCTGAAGAAAAAAAAGCTTTCTGTGCGCACCATATGAATATGACTAATCCTTGCGTCTCGTGTTGCTTCTGGTCCTAAATGGATCCATGGTCCTACTGAGAGAGCGCCGAGGAGACCGAGATCAAAACCAAAGTGAAAGTGTTGTTCAATGAGTCAGGAGCACAGCGCTGAGCTTGGTATTGCGACGAAACCGATTACACTTGCTAGAGGAAGAGGAAGTAGTGGGGATTAAGTGTCACAGAGTAGACAGTATTCAGAACACGCACCTGAATTAACCGATTTTTGTTTGTTTTTTAATTTCTGGGGTTTTACACCGAACCATGACTTTCGGCTTTCACGACTACGGTTGAAAATTTCTTCTCCTTCAAGGAAGAAGAGCCATCAGCCCGAAATGCCCTTGACGGCATGACATCTACAATGACAACGTTGACAACTAGAACTCGTCAACAACATCTGGACATAATCATGATAATGACCACTTCATTTGCACTCGGATCGCCTCGTGTGAACACAACGGCAGCTACTCGTGCAAACTTGTCAGAAATCAGAAATAAAACATATCACAGATAAGTAAACCAAACCGCAAAATAATAAACACGTGACATTTTAAGTCACTGGAGAATCGGGATTGTACCCGTGCCGATTTTTTAAACAGCATAAATAGCGTCCATCAAATTGCCATTTTTTAAACAGCGGCCATCAAATTGTCATTTTTTTAAAAGCAAAATTCTGGATGGTGAGAAAACTTCGGTTTTGAGGCATCCATACCAAAAATTATAGGTAACCTATAATATTTGTCCATACTGAGTAGCAATGCCTCATTCCACACTCACTGGTCACGTCCAGTCCGAATTGCACCAAAAAAAAACAACATATAAAAATGTTAAGTACTGCGACAACATTGTGCAGTCATATAGTTTCTGTGGAAACGAAACATTTTCTGGAAGAGAGGGGAGGGAAAAACAACTCCAGACACATGTGAGGACCTGCGCACGCGCGCACAAAGAACAATAGGGGATGGGTGGGTGGAGGCAGGTGAAACCGTGCTGAAGCAAGAGCAGCCAGGACAGAAAGAGCTCTAAAGAAACGGAGAGACTGTTGTTTACCTTTTTTCTGAGAATCGTCCTCCGTTCCTCTGAGGATCGGGGACGAGGCCAGGCCTCATCCCGGACCTAGATCCATGTGGCGGCAGCACGCATGCCCGGAGCCGCTACCCTCGTCTACAGTTGGCTGGGGCAGAGCAGGAGGACCGCGCAAAATGAAGAAAGTAAGAGGAAGCCGGGCGCGCTAGAACTGCACTAAGTGGGTCAGTCTCCGGTTCCCGGAAGGTCACTGCTCTGCCCAGCACTGACCACACCAATGCCCTCTCCCTCTTCTACTGCCTGCTACATAACCGAATTCTTGGCGGTAGATGGTCAGGGTCAAGGTCGGGTCACGACGACCCGGCGGAAGTTTTCGTGACATGTGGTGCGGCCTATTTTTACCGCACTTTAGTGTGCAGAGGAAAGCCCGAGAAAGAGAGAGGTCTTTGACGTCTTGAGAGAACTCAAGCCTTCAGTCGTCACATCCTCAGACAAAGATCCCGCGACAGGCGCCAACTGCATGTAAATTATGAAGAAAACAAGCGCCAGACGCCAATTTCAAATTCTTGTCAGGTAACGAAAGACAAAGCGCAGCCAACTGCACCCCACCCCCACAAAGATGGCATACAGCAGCGTGACTGGCGTTATGAGAGAGCTCTAGGCCTACAGATAAACAGCCACTCCAGAACAAAAATGGCGAAGCATTCAAAGCCGCCATCCTCTGATTGTGCGCGCGGGGTCGGCTCTCTATTGCGGAGGGCCGCTATTGCGAGATTTTTTTTAAACAAAAGTTCTTAGGCCATTTTGATTCTTTTGTCCTAAAACGCCTAAAAAAACCATAATATTTTTGTTCCTTTTTGTTTCGAAACTGAAATTTTTTCGTTTTTTTTTCTTTTGCGAGGGGCCGCTATTGCGGGATTTTTGGGGTCAAAAGTTCTTCAGGCCATTTTGATTCTTTTGTCCTAAAACGCCTAATATATATATATATATATATATATATATATATATATATATATATATATATATATATATATATATATATATATATATTTGTTACTTTTTTTGGAAAAAAACCCGCCTGACTGACTTAGCCTGTCCGGGGAGTTTCACCTAAACCCGGACGCATTACTTTTTGTCACGTTTGTGTCCAACATCAGCGTCGGGCCCTGGAGTTAGGGCGTAGGGACCACCCGTTGAGAGTCAAACGTGGGATGGAGTTAGAATATAAAGCTTCACCCGTTATTGATCAAAACCGAAAAAATTTCAGTTGTTTTCCCCAAAAAGTAACAAATATTTTATGGTTTTTTAGGCGTTTTTGGACAAAAGAATCAAAATGGCCTGAAGAACTTTTGACCCAAAATAATCCCGCAATAGCGGCCCCCCGCAATAGAAAAAAAAAACGATAAAATTTCTAAGTTTCGAAAAAAAAAGTAACAAAAATATTATGGTTTTTAGGCGTTTTAGGACAAAAGAATTAAAATGGCCTAAGAACTTTTGTTTAAAAAAAAATCCCGCAATAGCGGCCCCTCCCCGTGCGCGCGACGGCCAAAAATATAATTATTCACGCAATCCCGAGTACGGCACAAGAACTCAAAACGTCTGCTATTACACACGCACGCACGCACACACACACACACACATGCGCGCACACACACACACACGCGCGCACACACACACATGCGCGCACACGCATGCACAAAGCCCGCAAGAAGTAAACAGCAACACGTTGAGATGTTTACAATTTACTTTAATAGAAGACACACTTCGTAACATCCACGCAGTTCTTAATACAGAGCGGGCACCCCGCGCATGACAAAGTAAAACTTTCGGACCTCGAGCAGAGAACGAGCCCGCGATTTCTCAGAGACCGTCCGAGAGGAGGTGTTTTAAAAAAACTCCTTATGATACACATTTCGTAACTAGCTAGGAGTTTGTCAGTTACGAAAGTTTGAAAACGTGAGAAAAAAATAAGTAAAATGAAATAAATATATCACCTTTCACTCGAAGTCCTGCATCAGAATGATGCAATACCGTCAACTAGGCTTGTGGCCGATTCATCCATGTATAATACCCCCGTTTGTATGTGACATCCATAGCATATGCAGAACAGTTCTCGTTCATTTAAAAAGAATCACAGCAAATAAATTAAAATTATGAATGCGTAAAACGATGATGCCGAATGCATTTTCACGGCCCACCAGACTTTGTAGGCTATGTAAAGCCATTGCTCACGAAAATCACGAGAGCAGGTTTGAGTACCAGCAAGCCCACTCTCGACTTCCTTCCGTAGGTGAAAGATGGACTGTCGGATTTCCGAAGACAAAACAAAATAACAACAAAAAAGATCAACGATCGCTTGGGGTGATAAACCACCAACTTATCAGGATTTCCCAAGTTATTCACCTTTTACGAATAGTACATTGAGGCGCATTGGTTCTGTTCTCACCCCCGATTTACGGGGAGTAAGGAGGTAAAGTTGTATAAAACGACTGAAGGATGAACCGTAGGGAAGGCTTCCTGAGTCGGGCCACACTAGTGGACTTGTCCAAAGATTATAGGTTACACATCTTTGACTTGTCTGAGGAGATGGGTGTGGGAACGACAGCCAAGCTGGCGGGCCACACAAGCTAACGGTCTAAGCATCTGTTTGGCAAGCGATCTTGATCGGTGAATGCGCAGTGAATTCGCTGTGATTCACACATAGAACGACAAAAGAATACGAAGATTCGAAAGAAGAAGGGAAAAAAAACTCGTAAAAACGCATTCAGTCAATCAGATGTCGTGGCCCGCCAGCTTGGCTGTCTTTCTCACACCCCGCTCCTCGGACGAGTTATCTAATGTGGCCCGTCTCCGCTTTCCTACATATGCAAATTTGGTTCGAGTACAAAATGTTAAGTTGTTGAGAGTCCATGCTAGAGATATAGATTTGTATCTACAAGGTAGATGTCGCAGTTGACAGGAGCTCGTCTTCGAGATGAAATCTAATCATGCGAATAAAAATCGGCAGTGCAAACCATCACAAACAATTTCTCATGTAAAACAGATCTCACCACCACTATTACAACTACTCTCACCGTATCAGTCTGGAAAACAGCAATTACACCAACAAAATAGTATTTGTAAACGTTACAGCAAAGAACAAGGTTTCTAATTTTATTTTGTGTGTGGGTCGTTTTTAAAGTCAAACACGTACACTTCCAACTGGCTGAAAATGAAGAAAAATCAGCTGCCCCATCTTGACAAAAGGTATTATACAATAAACACAAGACAACAAACTGCAGGAAACCAGAGGAAATGCTCCTGTGTATGGCTTCAAAGGTTATCTCCCTTGTATCGCATATCCTTCGTTCCTGATGCATCGAGCTCTGGGAGGAGTAAGCAAGCTTGAGTGATGAATTATTCCGTGTTTGATACGGTTCCTTGTCCAAAACGAACTCAAAAACGGACCCTCCATAAGAGTAGGGATCCAAATACAAATCCTTTTTTTAACAGATCGGGAAACCTCAAAAATGGGGGAGATACATACGTGGTACATGTATTCTAGCATACTCTACACGAAAATCCTCAATGCAGGTACGCAGAGGACCAGAAGACTGGAATTGAGGAACCCAGAGTCTGATGATCAGGGGTGGGGGGTGGGGGGGTGGGGGGGAGTGCGGGGGCGGGGGCAGCAGACAAAAGAAACTAGAGGCAGGACCAAGTGGTAATGAGGTTGAAACTGCCGAAAGCCATTTCTACCCACCACCACCAATTCCATCGACCATCTCATTGACATTTCGACGATCTCGTAGACAGGCAGTCGGCAGACTGACAAGCAATCCCACATAAGCAAGCAAGCGCGCACGCACGCACACGGGGTTGCATATTGTCATCACTATAATGTAGCAACCGAATGCAATCGTTAATCACCCCTTATTCTCCCTATGCACAGGCTTCGACTTCGAGTACAAGTATACCGATCGGTATCTCCAGCCTTTTACTTCTGCAAAGGAAGCCTCTTTAGTTTCGTGCTTCATCTCAAAAGGCTGTTGTAGACAACTTTTTATCTGCTCAGGGTTATGCTTAAGAATGTCGTTTAAAGGAAAAGGTGCTCTTTTTTACACTGCGACTTTTTTACCCATTGATGGGTGCTCAAACCGTACACATTTACCCTCTGGTCATCGGGCTACCTCTTTCCTATCACTCCAACACCATCTCAACTCCATTGGGAGCATGCAGCCAGGCTGCGGATGAACGCGCCAAAGTTATCTCTTACGATCTTCCAACTCAGCTCTCACAGGTACCCGTTTCACTCCGGGGTGGGGAGAAGCAATGTGAGTAAAGCACCTTGCTCAAGGATGCAACAATCGCACGTCGCACCCGCTAGCCGCAAGCAACATCAGGTCAAGCGCGCCAACCACTCGGCCACGGAGTGACCTTCGTATACAACAACTCTCTCTCTCTCTCTCTGTCTCTCTCTCTAGTCGCTCTCACTCTCTCTCTTTAGTCGCTCTCTTTCTCTCTCTTTAGTCGCTCTCTCTCTCTCTCTCTCTCTCTCTCTCTCTTTAGTCGCTCTCACTCTCTCTCTCTTTAGTCGCTCTCTCTCTCTCTTTAGTCGCTCTCTCTCTCTCTCTTGCATGCACACACACACGCCCACAGAGAGAGAGAGAGAGAGAGAGAGAGAGAGACAGAGAGAGACAGACAGACAGACAGGCAGACAGACAGGCAGGCAGACAGACAGACAGACAGACAGACAGACAGACAGACAGACAGACAGACAGACAGACAGACAGACAGACAGACAGACAGACAGACAGACAGACAGACAGACAGACAGGCAGACAGACAGGCAGACAGACAGGCAGACAGACAGGCAGACAGACAGGCAGACGGACAGACAGACAGACAGACAGACAGACAGACAGACAGACAGACGGACGGACGGACGGACGGACGGACAGACGGACGGACGGACGGACGGACGGACGGACGGACGGACGGACGGACGGACGGACGGACGGACGGACAGACAGACAGACAGACAGACAGACAGACAGACGGACAGACGGACGGACAGACAGACATACATATATTCCCGAGATAATCAAGCACGAGTAAGCATGCTCTGCAGTGGTGTCTCCACAAACAGCGGACATATCAGAAAACTTTTTGCAACTGTCATTTAAGATTATTTCAGAAAAATCAGATAAACTTCATAATGGCTTCATATTGCTCTCATGTGGATAATTAAGTGAATAACCTACCATTTTATTTCACCGCATTTTTATTCATATCTAAACAAAAGACCCTGTAAAGTAACAGCCCACGAATAAATTTTGATTTGTAGCTCATAGAGTAACATTATTTTGATTGATAAGTTTCCGACAGTCACACATCGGTCACGTGATAAGTGCAAGTCAGTTTTAGCGAGAATTCTATTGTCCCGCCCGCTCCGCGACAGCTGAAAACAGCGTCGAAGTGTTTTATCTAGATCTTTCTTGCTCTTTCTTTGTATTTACTCGCCCGTTGGGGAGCGAATCTGCAATTTATCCAGCTCGAATAAATTTCTACTCGCCACAGGCGAGCGTTCGATAAGTTTGAACACCTTTCGAAACGAAACGCGCCACCGTTAAATTCACTTTGACCAACTTATCAAGTGTGGCCGGAGACGGGTTCACAGAAGTTTATACCAAAAAATTAATATCCACCATCTTTGAAGGATACGAAAACGAGGCCACTTGTGTGCACATAGTAAAAGAGGTATGTATCCATCTTTTTTTCAATTAATAAATATCGGTCGATGGTGGCCACAAAAGAATATATACATGAAAAAAGGTTCAATAACCATAATAAATCATCGAGAATATTGATATTGTATAATTTTTACATTTATGATTTGTGTACAATCACCAAAACAATATGTAAACAAAACGTATTGAGATCGGGTGACTGACGTGACGTGCACAATTGAAGTGATCCCTATACCCATGGGTAACAATAAAGTTGTGGAAAGCAGCAGCGATTTTGTCTCATGCCTGGGCCCTTGTACCATCAAGCCTTGCCTCCACCCCCATCACATAATGTATGATGTAAAGCTGTAATGGCAACCGATTACTGCCTAGTTCGGGACTGAATACACAGTTTCAATTGCGTGGTGAGGATGAAAAAAGCACGTCATCGGTAAACAACTCGATGCACGATCGATCAACTTGCCCATATTTTTCGAGGAATAAAGATTGGTCGATGATGGCAAACAATGGCAGTAAAACACGAAAACCGTTTCTTTACTATAAAAATTCATCGAGAATATTTGATAATGGATACATTTTACAATCAGAGTTCATGCACAATCACTAAAACAAATTGTAAACGAAAAGTGGTGAGAGGATTCGAGTGTCCGAAACTAAAGCTGTCGGACATGCACAATCTAAGTGTGATCTGAAGTATGATTTAAAGTTGAAATAGTAATTAGTATTCGTAGAGGCTGTGTGGTTGCATTCCGTATGCTTACTATTCCAGTGCCAGAGTCTGCGAATACACACTGTTCAGAGATTGCGCGCCTGACCGTTGCGAGTCGTAGGAGTAAACCCATCGGCATCGGTGATAGAGTCAAGGAGGTTACGAGCTGATGGTAGTTTGTGTCACGGTGATCGGGCGTCACGGCGCCGTGGTCGCGCAGGGTACGCACGATCCTCTAAATATTGCAAGACGTGTTGATGGGCTCAACTAGCGACGGAAGCTTAGTATATGGTGCGGGCGTGCCAACGTGGACGATGGCGTCAGTTCCACTGTTTGCCTGCGCAAGATGTCTGCACGCTCCGCCGTTTTAAAATCAGTATAATCGAAACATCCTTACTGTGTCGCCAGGCGCAATAATCAGTAGTAACATGGAAAAGCTGAGGAGGTTAAGTTTTATGAAGATCACGGATGGGCGAAGGAAAAGAGGCAAACTAATGTCATTGTGTAAAACATACGCGGTTTCCACTAGCTGACCACTGAGTGGAGACCAATGTAACATGCCTTAGAGATGCAGCGAGCTGTTGCACGTCCACGGCGAAGGGAGCGTCGCGCTGAAAAAGGAGCGGGTACAACATATTGCGTGGAGGGTGCGCGGTGGGTGTTCGCAGTCTCTTCCCTGGCCCGTAAGGTGTGCGTCGGTGTGGGTCAAAAAGGTGACAGGCCAGGGTGGGGCTCCAGGTGAAACAGAACTAGGGCGCGGGAGGCAGGGGGGCAATTGGAAGATAGTGGTGTGAATGATGTAGTCTATGTAAACGGATTCTTGGGGATGGGAGACAAAAGACTTGTACCTTCATTTCGAAACGGGGAGGTGCGGGCACGTTATTTGCATTCTTCGTTTCCATGATACAATGATATTGTTGCCGTGAATCTTTGCCTGCTCATCCTTGCTAGTTACTTGGGGGTAAAGGATCTCAGCTTCAGTCCGTGAGCTAACACTTGCCGTTTCAACTGACCTATATTGACCATTTTTGGGAGGTCTATGGTGGATAGAGTGGTTGGGGTAGCTGAGTGTCGTGGGTGAATCGTCAGAGACCATCATTTACTTTGGTACTCTTAAAGGTTAATATAATCCGGTGTAGTTCGTTGGATTTTTGTTATTATGGCGGTTCGACTTCGTGTTAATATAGCCGACTCGTCGCGTGATCAAACAAGTATTGTTTGTATGTGGTAGCATCGAGTTTGGTTTTTCTCCTTGAGTCTTAGTTGTAATTTTTTTACGCGAAGTTTGTGTCGGGACATCACCGTTCAGTGGTTTGGTTCCTTGGCGTTGGTAGCAATACAATAGTGGTGTTGCAGCGTTTTCCGCTCTCCAATACGTTACCTATTTCTCTGCGCCTTTACCTCTTTTATCCTGCTGCATCGTTCAGGTGAATTCGATCATGGCGTATTATCGCAGGAGAAGTAACCTGTCGCTATGGTGCGTCTAGGACGGGTGCCGTTTCCCGCTGCCCTTGAGCGCAGCGGCTACGCACTGCGTGCGTGGATAATACGGCGTCCGTTTATAGTACCTGATCAATTAATGGCATCCGAGGCGTGTGTCGACAGTTGTTTAGATCTGTTTCTCCCTAACTGAAATGCAGTTCTCTCTTTCTTGTATGATTACGCTCATGCAGACTATCGTCTCCATTTTCAACACCATACCCCCATACCTAACTACAACCCGACCCTAGGTCTTGCACCTTGGAAAATACCCAGCTTTACGAACGTGAACCGAAACAATGTTGGTCGGGGGGTTTATGATGGATGTCGCGACTTCAGTGAAGCTACGCGTGTAAAGTATCGACGCCGTTGGCTCTAGGGACCTGCGATCGTTTGCACAGTCACATGTTTCACGTACGAGCGCCATGTCGCACTGGGGTGTTGGGGATTGCTGTAGGGTCTACAAGGCTGTGACTAACGTAACATTGCCCCACATGTTCCGGCAGTTCCGAACTTCACTTCTGGGGTTGTAACGAAGGACGAGGTGTCGTAAATGCGGCACTGAACACATTTCTGCGGTGTTCACTAAGTCATATGTGGTCGTGAAGTTTTTGGGACACAAAACGTGTGCGCAGATGCTGGTGGACTCATGACATGCCGGCTAGACATCTACAGTCATCTGGAGTCTACTGTCAGGATCGCGTGCACATTCGCTCGTTCAGATCTCGGCCGAACAGATCCGCGTGTTCTGGGTCAAGACAGCTCGCAAGTTACGGTTTTTCATATCAGTGTGGCGGACCTCATCCGTTGGTGGATTTTCGCGCGTAATCCCGATATAATTTTTAGAGATGAGATTTCCCTCTTCTCCTCTTGTCTTCTGATGGTGCTGACCTTAGTGTATTTTTCCGCATTTCACGCCAGGAAGTATGAACACTGGTGTAAGATTGTTAAGACGTCTTTTTTAATGTAGATTGTCGCGAGCGGGGGTGGTTTGCGCTTCTGGCAGTTGTCGCGGCAATTCTTTTAGCTTAGTTCCGCGACAAGATGCTTCCTTGCCTGGTGGTATGGTAGACCGTTAATAGACTGATAACGCCACCACATGGCCGATTCACCCTGTCCGTTACCTGGGTTAGTCACGCTTCTGTTGGCCAGGCACACGTATCCCGTAGTCGTAGCACAAATTACAGAGCGGTCTGCCGTGAATTTCATCCGGCACAACGGAACTATTAGTGTTATAATAAATCTGTATGTTTGTCACTTAAACCCATTTTTACGTTGTCGCGCTTTTTTCAACTATTGTACGTCGACTACTCGACCTACCGAGGTCGTCCGCACCATAGCCTCCGCGAAGTTGACATGAAAAGTTTGTCAGGCACATAAAAAAGCTCTTGTGAGTCAGCGGGTTCGCAGCTGGACGTAGTAGCCGTTTTCGCCCCCCTTGACCCTGCTATGCCGCGCTGAGGTACAAATACTGTCACAGGCGTGTGGAAATACATTGGCAATTAAGTCTATGAGCTTTGCCAACCACAACCTTTTAGCCCACGATACAGGCTCCGTGGACCCAGGGGGGGCGGGTGGGCGGGTATTCCACGGGGGTTGTCCGGGAACCGCCCCTCCTCCCGTCCTTCCGTCCACGTCCTCATTTTACGAAACACATGTACGCGGGGTTTTGGGTTTGGAGTTTTTTATCTGTATTGTTTAGTATTTGTTTTATTTTTTTTTTTTTTTTTTTCTTTTTTTTTTTTTTTTTTTTTTGTTGTATAAATATATAGTTTTTTAGTATGTTGTTGTGATCTCTTATGAGCATACAGATTGATTGGAGTATTTTTGTCTCGTTTTCATGGTTGGATCTGCCGATGATAATAAAAAGGTAACCTGGTAGTCCCCCTATCCCTCTCCCTTTCCCAACACTATATTCCCGACTGCCAGCCGGTGTCCCCCTCTCCACGGGCGCCTCCCCCTGATACCAAACCACACCTATTCCCCCCCTTATCTCCATGTACGCATGTACTCTTTGTAGCTGCATGCGCTATCAAGCACCTGATATCAAACTGGCGCGGTATGATACACACTCACCTGACAAAAGTACATTTAGCCCCTTACGTTGTTCGCTGAGGAGCGCATATAAGCCGAGCAACTTCCGGTTCTCCGTGGCGTTTGAGTCGTGCCGCATTGGATCACATTTCCACACTCTGAGCTCTGTGGTATCTTCTCTCAAACACAAGCGTTTTATAGGAAGAGGAAAAGGTAGCCGTCCCCAGCGGGTGTGGAAATTGAATGCGGCGACGCGATGAACCTGAGAGTTTGTCTTGCGTAGTATGCGCTTTGACTTTTAGTCCGGAACACGTAAGGGCTATTTTTTTGTTCAGTGTTGGTTTAGCGCAGTGGGATTTTATTTCAGGCTGCCTGGCTGCAAGAGTACAGTGCTGTACTTGGGGGGGGGGGGGGGGGGGGGGGGGGGGGGCCGCCTGGCAGTGGTTTTTGGGGGGAGGGGGGGGGTACCTTTTTTCTCACTCGGGATTTCACCTGAATCAGAATATAATTTGTTAGAGACACACACAAAAAATATTTATTAAAAAAAAAAATAAAACTCCAAACCAAGGTACATGCTTTTTTCTAGGGGGGGGGTGGGGGGTTCCGGAACCCTGGAACCCCCCCCCCCCCCCTGGGTCCGGCCCTGCTTCGTGGCAGTGGTTGCAAGCTGCTTGCCATTTATCAAAGCTGTCGTGTCATGATATAGTACGACAGTTTTGTTCGGGTGCAAAAGGTACGTGTGCATCAAACTTTTTTTTCTGACTTCTTAATTCCTGGGTTTTGTTCGGCGCTTCGTTGTTGTGTCGTTTTAAAACGCACAAAAAATGGTTTAAGTGAAAACTCGATTATTTAGCAATAGTTTTTGCATGAAATTCGACGCTTGTAATTGTCTTACGGGTACGTGTGCCTTGCAAGTGAAACAGAAGGGGAAATCGGCTGTGGGGTTTTCAGTTCTAACACGTCACCATAAGTGAAGATGCAATTGCCCGGGTAAAGCTATTGCGCACTGCAAGCGCAACATCACCAGTCGAATGAAGGTCTTACTTTTATGTGTGGTTCTCTGTGAGGAATTGCGGATACGGTTAAGTAGAGAAGAAAAGAGGAGAAGAGGACTCTCTAACTTCGGGATTTACCGCGCCACTACCAAGGAGGTAGGGTCGGTGCCAGACAGGAAATAGCCTTTGACCCAGACAAGCGGTCGTCTGGTGCGGATGGCCGGATTGAAGTAGGTGCGCGTCCTTCGCTGTGAGTAGCCCCTGTCGCCTCGTTGTCGCCTTCAGCCATGCATGACCACCGTGTTCAGTCCGATTTACTGACACCTCGCTCCTCACAACCATGTCGGCTGCCGGACTGTGGTGTTACGTAGTCAAAGCTTGGAAGATCACCCCACCCGTCTGTCTGTCGCTGAATTGCAACGTGCGCCGTCGTCGTACAATGTAGCTTCACTGCCGTCTGCCCGAACACACGCAAAACATTGTGGAGGTTAACGTCTACTCGTTGGTGTTTTCAATGCGTGATGCTGTGTCCTGTTTGTGTTATGGATGGGGGAGGTGTGAAAAGGAGCGAGAGTCTGAGAGACGTAAGAGCGATGGGAACGAAACTTTCGCCGTCGGCTGCTTGATTGATTGGCGGGTTTCGGTGCAGTCCGCTGCAGCCAAGTGCAGCGGCCCTGTCTAGACGCCTACGTAGGTTTCTCTCTCTCTATATATCCGCCTGACGATCACCTGCTGCACCGTGGCGGGCTGGAGAGCGACGCAACATCCACTGTTCTGCACCCAACTGCCGGCCTCTGTCGGTATGTCCGCACGATCAAGACAAACTATGATAATACTTGTCTATCGGTCACTTTCGTCGCTAATAATTCTCTTTACAGTAAATCTTCTTTCACCTCACTCCGTCCACTCCTTCTCCCCCTTCCATTCATTAGGTCACTGACGGAGTGTTAGCTACGTTGAGTTGATCTATTTTTACCCCAAGTTGCAATGAGTAGTCAAGTTCACGAATCTGTACTGACGGAAGAGCCAATAAACGTGGCCGGGGGGGGGGGGGGGACCACTGGTCAAACTGAAGGTACGCGTGTTCAGCACAGCCATTGCCCGTCCATCTCATCATTGCTTGCATTAAGACCAGTCTCTGAGCAATGGATTACTTTTGCCAGAACTGGGAAGATGCGCCATACGAGCCTAACGCAATGTTGTCAAGTCTTTTAGCCGACGATAACTTCGGGTACGTGAACAGCTCGCTTGAGGAATATTGTCACTAATGTCAGATAGTGCGTGTTGTGTTTTCAATTGACATTATTTGCCTCTTTTCCCTCTCCTCAGCGATATTATAATAATTAACATTCAGCTTTCCATGTTACTAATGAGTTATTGCGACTTGCGAGGTAGCATTTTCGATTTGTTTTTAAAACTGCGCTGCAGAATCTTGAGAATGCAGCTGGACTCGCTTGTATTGTGCACCGCCATCTTCGTCCTAGTTGAGCCTAGTAAAAGTTTGAAATTTAAACTGACCGGACCGTGTGCAACAAAGTGAACAAATAATCAGTAAACTTTGCTATCTATCACCGATTGCATGGATTTCTTATCCTCGCCACGTCAGGCGATTGAAAGTGTGTATTCGACCAGAACTAGTCAATAATTGCTACGAATACTAATTACTATTTCAACTTTAAATCATACTTCAGATCACACTTAGATTGTGCATGTCCGACAGCTTTAGTTTCGGACACTCGAATCCTCTCACCACTTTTCGTTTACAATTTGTTTTAGTGATTGTGCATGAACTCTGATTGTAAAATGTATCCATTATCAAATATTCTCGATGAATTTTTATAGTAAAGAAACGGTTTTCGTGTTTTACTGCCATTGTTTGCCATCATCGACCAATCTTTATTCCTCGAAAAATATGGGCAAGTTGATCGATCGTGCATCGAGTTGTTTACCGATGACGTGCTTTTTTCATCCTCACCACGCAATTGAAACTGTGTATTCAGTCCCGAACTAGGCAGTAATCGGTTGCCATTACAGCTTTACATCATACATTATGTGATGGGGGTGGAGGCAAGGCTTGATGGTACAAGGGCCCAGGCATGAGACAAAATCGCTGCTGCTTTCCACAACTTTATTGTTACCCATGGGTATAGGGATCACTTCAATTGTGCACGTCACGTCAGTCACCCGATCTCAATACGTTTTGTTTACATATTGTTTTGGTGATTGTACACAAATCATAAATGTAAAAATTATACAATATCAATATTCTCGATGATTTATTATGGTTATTGAACCTTTTTTCATGTATATATTCTTTTGTGGCCACCATCGACCGATATTTATTAATTGAAAAAAAGATGGATACATACCTCTTTTACTATGTGCACACAAGTGGCCTCGTTTTCGTATCCTTCAAAGATGGTGGATATTAATTTTTTGGTATAAACTTCTGTGAACCCGTCTCCGGCCACACTTGATAAGTTGGTCAAAGTGAATTTAACGGTGGCGCGTTTCGTTTCGAAAGGTGTTCAAACTTATCGAACGCTCGCCTGTGGCGAGTAGAAATTTATTCGAGCTGGATAAATTGCAGATTCGCTCCCCAACGGGCGAGTAAATACAAAGAAAGAGCAAGAAAGATCTAGATAAAACACTTCGACGCTGTTTTCAGCTGTCGCGGAGCGGGCGGGACAATAGAATTCTCGCTAAAACTGACTTGCACTTATCACGTGACCGATGTGTGACTGTCGGAAACTTATCAATCAAAATAATGTTACTCTATGAGCTACAAATCAAAATTTATTCGTGGGCTGTTACTTTACAGGGTCTTTTGTTTAGATATGAATAAAAATGCGGTGAAATAAAATGGTAGGTTATTCACTTAATTATCCACATGAGAGCAATATGAAGCCATTATGAAGTTTATCTGATTTTTCTGAAATAATCTTAAATGACAGTTGCAAAAAGTTTTCTGATATGTCCGCTGTTTGTGGAGACACCACTGCAGAGCATGCTTACTCGTGCTTGATTATCTCGGGATATATGTATGTCTGTCTGTCCGTCCGTCTGTCCGTCTGTCTGTCTGTCTGTCTGTCTGTCTGTCCGTCCGTCCGTCCGTCCGTCCGTCCGTCCGTCCGTCCGTCCGTCCGTCCGTCCGTCCGTCCGTCTGTCCGTCCGTCCGTCCGTCCGTCCGTCTGTCTGTCTGTCTGTCTGTCTGTCTGTCTGTCTGTCTGTCTGTCTGCCTGTCTGTCTGCTGTCTGTCTGTCTGTCTGTCTGTCTGTCTGTCTGTCTGTCTGTCTGTCTGTCTGTCTGTCTGTCTGTCTGTCTGTCTGTCTGTCTGTCTGTCTGTCTGTCTGTCTGTCTGTCTGTCTGTCTGTCTGTCCTGTCTGTCTGTCTGTCTGTCTGGCCTGTCTGTCTGCCTGTCTGTCTGTCTGTCTCTCTCTGTCTCTCTCCTCTCTCACTCTCTCTCTCTCTCTCTGTGGGCGTGTGGTGTGTGTGCAATGCAAGAGAGAGAGAGAGCGACTAAAGAGAGAGAGAGAGAGACTAAAGAAGAGAGAGAGAGAGCGACTAAAGAGAGAGAGAGAGAGAGAGAGAGAGAGAGAGCGACTAAAGAGAGAGAGAGAGAGCGACTAAAGAGAGAGAGTGAGAGCGACTAGAGAAGAGCACAGAGAGAGAGAGAGAGAGTTGTTGTATACGAGGTCACTCCCGTGGCCGAGTGTTGGCGCGCTTGACCTGATGTTGCTTGCGGCTAGCGGGTGCGACGTGCGATTGTTGCATCCTTGAGCAAGGTGCTTTACTCACATTGCTTCTCCCCCCCCGGAGTGAAACGGGTACCTGTGAGAGCTGAGTTTGGAAGATCGTAAGAGATAACTTTGGCGCGTTCATCCGCAGCCTGGCTGCATGCTCCCAATGGAGTTTGAGATGGTGTTGGAGTGATGGAAAGAGGTAGCCCGATGACCAGAGGTAAATGTGTACGGTTTGAGCACCCATCAATGGGTAAAAAAGTCGCAGTGTAAAAAAGAGCACCTTTTCCTTTAAACGACATTCTTAAGCATAACCCTGAGCAGATAAAAAGTTGTCTACAACAGCCTTTTGAGATGAGCACGAAACTAAGAGGCTTCCTTTGCAGAAGTAAAAGGCTGGAGATACCGATCGGTATACTTGTACTCGAAGTCGAAGCCTGTGCATAGGGAGAATAAGGGTGATTAACGATTGCATTCGGTTGCTACATTATAGTGATGACAATATGCAACCCCGTGTGCGTGCGTGCGCGCTTGCTTGCTTATGTGGGATTGCTTGTCAGTCTGCCGACTGCCTGTCTACGAGATCGTCGAAATGTCAATGAGATGGTCGATGGAATTGGTGGTGGTGGGTAGAAATGGCTTTCGCAGTTTCAACCTCATTACCACTTGGTCCTGCCTCTAGTTTCTTTTGTCTGCTGCCCCCGCCCCGCAC